>JASDQU011104122.1:0-22256 GCA_032191745.1 Picea mariana | reverse complement strand
GTAGTCGGTCCTTATCACAGTCACTCTCTCCCTGAGTGTTTGGAAGTCATCAATGGCAAGCTCTCTATCAAAACTGTCCTGTGCCATCGTGTCCCTCCAACAATACTCTGCCACCAATGCATGTGTATCATCAATGTGTCTAATGGATGCCACGATCATGTCCTCTCTAACCCTCAATTGTCCTACCAAATGCTGTGACTCCTGAACACTGTCTTGCTGAAGTACTACCTCATGACTTCCACTGCTAATGTCAACGGTCATCAACACACTCCTCAAGAGCTAAAGCACCGTCTTGCCCACTGTCCACTGCGGTACTGAATCCTCCTGTATGCCACTGTACATCATCACCTACTACTACCTCCATCTGAATCGCCCTGTATCTTGTATGTACAACTGTATCCTTCTGTGCACTCACCCTACTAATATCATCTGCACCTGGATCCCATACAGATGTGTCCATACATGTGATATGGTCATCCCGACCAATAGGGAATGCATCCTTGTTACTGTAGATCAGTCCCGGAAGTAAGTATCCTATTAATCTGTCGGTCTCCCCAACCTGATCTATCAATGGACTCCCCAAAAGTAGTGATTCACTCTCCCCATATTGATAGGTATGTATATAGTCATCTGGCTCCAAGTCATACCTCTCCTCCTGGGCCTGCAAATCCACATATCCCTTGTGTTCAATCACTACGCAAGGCTCTTCTACCACATCCAGAATGCCACTGATATCCTCATGTGTCGTGTCTAACATAGGTGACTGGGAAGATAAGGAATGTGTCATGCTCAACTTCATAAGAGGATCATTATCCCCCACACAGACCTCATATCAACATCCGAAGGTGGATCACCCAATCTCCGACCCCCCCATGCCTAGGTGCTGCAATAGCTGAATCCTCACAAGTATCACCACTATGGTGAAGTGTTGAGTCCTCAACACTGTCCAATCGAAAAACTGAAGCACATGCGCTATCATTCTGTCCATCTAACTGTCCATCAGATGCAAAGGAGTCAATGGCCTTATGGGACTGCTCTAATGAAGCATCTAAGGCCGCATCCTCATACTGATCCTCATCATCACTGTCGTAGTGCGCCTCAATGAAATGCACTCTCCCCTTTCCCCTGCATCTGTGATCTGGCTTCCAAGGCTCTTTGCAACTGTGGCAAAGTTCCCTGCTCCTAAGGGTTGTAGGCTCAATCTGTGCTCCCCACATTCCACTAGCATGTGGTGATGTATCCACTTTCCTGACTGTTTTGGCTCTACTTTCCTCTGCTCTTCTGCTCCAACCTCCAACAATTGACTTCTTCCATCTTCTTGGCCCATAATGCAACACCATCTTTACTCCACCTAGGATTTTTGATGGATACAAACTGTTGGAATGTTACTTGAGCCCTGAATGTCTCACTAAGGGCTTGATATTCCACATCACAACATATAATCTCCTCTGCAAAATCCATATCTCCTCTAGGTCATCAGTGTTTATCACAGGCTGGCGAAGGAATTTGCTATGATACCACTGTAATGTTCCCAACCAAATCTGTTATAAAAATCAGATCCAACTGGTTGAGAATTTTCGTCAAACACTTTGACGATATGTTCTATTTCCCTTAGTCCATCTTCTTGGCCCATAATGCAACACCATCTTTACTCCACCTAGGATTTTTGATGGATACAAACTGTTGGAATGTTACCTGAGCCCTGAATGTCTCACTAAGGGCTTGATATTCCACATCACAACATATAATCTCCTCTGCAAAATCCATATCTCCTCTAGGTCATCAGTGTTTATCACAGGCTGGTGAAGGAATTCGCTATGATACCATTGTAATGTTCCCAACCAAATCTGTTATAAAAATCAGATCCAACTGGTTGAGAATTTCGTCAAACACTTTGACGATATGTTCTATTTCCCTTAGCAAATGCCTTCTTGTTGTCTCGACTTTGATGAGGTTTTCTAATGTGTTGGCATAACATTTGAAATAATTTCTACCTCCTTGTAACTCCCTGATTATGGGCTGCTATATATAATTGATGGCTGTTATGTTTTCTATGTGTTGGCCGATTGAAACATTTTGTCAAACACTTTGTGTGCAATGGCTATAACATTCATTTAAGTGTATTTTCTGATGTATTTTGGCCCATATTTCTTCATGTAATACATAACGAAAACACATGCAATGATAACCAAATAAATCAGAAACTAATCGCTATAAAAAACGATAAGATAGTACCTCGAATCCTTGCTTTATTTAATATGCATTTGCCTGTCCAACATACAGTAATTTCCAGATCTGATATAAGTAATACAACAGCCACTATATTGGCCTATAATGGCTCCAAAAGGCAAGGAAATAGTGTCAATGATCCTCCTTTTCGATCCCCTAATGATGGCTGCCCAAAAGAGATGTTATCTCATGCAAAATCCATAATTCCCATACCCAGAAATGTGCCCTCTTTATTGCTTACGCCCTGCTGAAATATGCACAGTAAATCTGATGTAAAATCTCCATGAAATGGCTGCAAACTTGTAGATCTGATGATGGCTAACTCATATGTGAAGCTCCCCTAGCTGTAGATGAGAAATCTGCTCACAAATCACTGGATCTCAAACCCCCAATGCGCCCTCCTTCAGTGAATTCGCCCAACTCTGAAATCTAATGGTTATGGAGGATAAGAAACCCCACAAGTGCCCAAAGAGTTGCCCTGATGGTGGCTAGGAGTCTCCAATCAAGAGATGGCACAAACCCAAGCTCCCAAGGCCAAATCGAACCCTTAACCTTCAAGCAAAGCGCCCAATCCTGCAGAAAACCCTCACTGGTGCCCCCCTTGTCAAACTGATGGCGGAAGTAGATCTGAACTGATGTAGAACGGTGAGGGAGGAATCTTTCACCTCCTTGGCCAAGCTTGGACCAAGAACAAAGGGATCTTTCATCTCCTTGCTGCTCTCTAGGGCTTTCTAGCTAAGAAGCCAGACATCAAAATATCAATCAACATAATGAGAGAATAGAAACCCCTATCTCTCTTTTATACCCCCGATTACCTTTTCTCTCCAAGTGACTTTTAATTTACTTTTAATATTTCTTCATAAAATCACTTTATTACTTAATTAACCTTATTTCCTTTAAAAAGTGATCAATTTGTTCTTATGACTTCTCCGGCCACTGAAAGTCACTTTTCATCATCTTATCCTATAGAGCTTTTCCTTCCGATTCCAATGAGTTATTACATTAAGGTGTTTTTTCACATTTTATGCCTAAAATGACATCCTTAGTGAATTTAATTAAAATATGTTCAATAATAACTCAAAATTACGGAAATCGTCGGAATGCATCGAAACCAAAGACAAGTTGAGCGGAATGGATCCTGATGATGAAATATGACGAATAATGTGAGTTGGGCCCAATAAAACTTCTCAATACCTCCTGATTTCACTCAACTGGCTACTCTGACAGGCATCCCAATCTGTAACATAAGTAAATCCAAAAATAGGGACATTACAAACCACAATTTGCTTGAAGGATATTTGAGGAGGAAAAGACATACCTGCTGGCTGGGATGGGAGGGTAGGAATCATTAATACTCCATCAAAGAACCTACATGACAAGCAGAGCTTGGCTTTATGTATTGAACTCACCTAGAAACCACACAGCCTGTTGCAAACAGCTATGGAGCAGATACATCAATGATTTTATAGTAAAAGACCATGCCCACACACTGTCACACAGGGATGTGCTAAATCCAAATGGAGAGAAGGAAATCAGAAACGATCTGAGTTAGATGGACTTGAGCAGTCTGATCTCCAGAGAAACATGCAGGTGGACCACAAACACAAGCTGCTGGGACTTACGTAGATCCTGTTATGTTCCAAAACTTGGAATTCGATTTTCTTTCAATTTTTATTTTCTTTTATTTTTGAAATAAAAATCTGCAAACTGAAAGTGCTAACACAAGCAACAGCAGAAATAAAATAACAGTAATGATTGTATCAGAAACAGTAGATTCAGTACTAACAGCAGGCAATTCCAGCGATTTACCAACAGTAAATATAATAGCTTGGGAGTTGAGACTTGATTGATTATTGTTCCACACCTTTGTGGGAAGCTCGAGAGATAACGATTCATAACAAACTTGAATGCTCACAAATTCTCAGCACACAAAATCTGAAACTATCCTGAGAAGGTGTGGAGTCTGGACACTGACTCAGGCCAAATCCAAGGCATTATGGATGCAGCTCTTGGCCCAAAAAGTCTCTTCCAGATTCCTTGCAATAGCACACTTCCCAAAATGCCCTCTTTTTAACGCATAAAAGCCTCTTTATGACGAAATTCACACTTTTTCCTTAATTAGACCGACTGACCTAAGTAAATTAATTGACATAATTTATCTAACTGATGGATTTACTGTATGACTAACAAACTCACTAATTATTTCTATGATTGACTGTATTTTTCTTTGTGAGTACCCACAATTACTGCTGAAGCTGATTATCATTGATTATTGTAACAGTGTCCCCTGCTTGAATTGCTTTGCCCCAAAGCAGTTGTAGTGCTGGGTGTTGTAGGATATCTGGGCCTTCCCATGTTGCCTCTTGTGCTGGTGGACCTTTTCATATCCAGTGGCAGTCCACGAGACAGATTTTGGAAGACATCTGCAAATTATCAATCAGCTGTTGTACCTTTTTTTTTATTGCTGTGTTTTTAGTCTTAACCTTACCGTGCATGTCCTTGAAGGAATTACACTGGAAAATGAAACATGGTTTGCTCTTAGCAAGCTGTTTGGACATTTAGTTTTGCTTAAATCAACATGTTTTCACTTTGGTTGCCGTCTTCTCAAATTTTAGTTTCAGATCCTCCAGATTGATGCAGAATTCCTCAAGTGTTAGGTAGAGATACTCCAGATTCATGTGTAATTCACCCAATATCTTTAACCACTGAGCTTGTATTACCACATCATCTCTGCTAAAGCCACAACATAAAAATCAGAGCTTAACTCATGGCTGTCCAACTCCATTTTCATCCTTTTGATCATCCCTGTGCATTTCATCATATTGTTATTGGCCACAGATACCTGGAAATTTTGTAACAGGATAACTCTTAGGCCCACGAAAGTCACTAGCTTTGCATCTATGAAGTCAAGAGTGCTGCCACAATCAATAAGGGTCACCACAGTTCAGTTTTATCTGTTTAAATCTAAAGAATCCTTGTTTTTAGGCAGTTCTCTAGCAAATATTCATTTCTTTTATATCTGTTTTGCAGTGAAACATACCGGTATTTTGATTTGCCATTCTGTCCTCCAGGTTTGTACAAATTTTGCATATCTGACTTTCTTGATTATGTATTTTGTAAAAGAAAAGGGCATGTTTGCTGTGGCATATTGTTAATAAGCAATGTTCTGTCAATATTGCAGATAAGGTGACCGAGAAGAGGGAAGATCTCGGAGAGGTGTTGAATGGTGACCGAATGGTTGATGCTCGATATAAGCTTCGTTTCCAGGAAGACAAAAATTCTGAACTTCTTTGCAGGAAGAAATTGACAAAGGAGGATTTGGAGAAGTTTAGAGAAGCAGTGAAGAAGGATTATTATTTTCAAATGTATTACGATGACTTGCCTATCTGGGGTTTTATAGGAAAAACTGATAGAGAAAATAATGCAGATCCTTTTTTACTGTACAAACATCTCCACTTTGAAATCCTGTACAACAATGACCGTGTCATAGAAATTACTGTTCGTACTGATCCAAATTTTACTGTTGACATTACTGAGGACAAGGAGATTGAAGTTGATTTCACATACTCAGTTAAGTGGGTGGAGACTCAGACTCCATTTGAACGGCGAATGGATAAATATTCAAAGTCTTCATCCTTGCCCCAGCATTTGGAAATCCATTGGTTCTCCATTATAAATTCTTGTGTAACAGTTCTTCTTCTGACTGGATTTCTTGCCACGATTCTCATGCGTGTTCTAAAGAATGACTTCATCAAGTAAGAAATGTTTTGGTTTTACAAATTTGCAAAGTTATCTCTTTCACCTATCATCTTTTCTTGTACTTAAGATCTCATGTTGGCAGTATGTAATGATAATAAATAGAAAAATTTAACTTCAAATCATTCCTGCTGGTAATTCTAATCCGACTGTGATATATCTGCTGCTTTTATTCTCACAAAGATATTCTCATGACGAGGAATCTACTGATGACCAAGAGGAGACAGGATGGAAGTACATTCATGGAGATGTCTTCAGATATCCTCCACACAAATCTTTGTTTTGTGCTGTTCTTGGGTCCGGGACTCAGCTTTTTACCCTGTAAGTATCTTTATCAATTTTTTTTCCAAGGAAAACCTTTCAGGGAAACCCAAGGGACACTTTTCCACATTCATGGATAGCATCCCTAGTAAACTCCTCAGCATAGACTAGTACACCTTACCCAGGGGGATTTGAGCCAGGCACCTGCTGGCATGGAATTAGCCAAATGCCCAATAATGTTGGAGACAACCAGTTGAGCTAACCCCTTGGGTCAAGTATCTTTATCATATAACTGACATGTACATGATTTTGATTGCTATGCTTGCAATTTGTATGATGTTGGGTACTATTTGATCAAATTTTATGTTTTCTGTGAGTGAGAAGTTTTCTTGAATGTATAATTGTTCAAGCTGCCTTGTATCCATCCATCTGATTCACGTTGCTTGATCTGTGCATTTCAGTGCCATCTTTATCTTCATGCTTGCGCTGGTGGGTGTTTTCTACCCATACAATAGGGGAGCTCTATACACAGCCCTTGTGGTTATATATGCCCTTACATCCGGCATTGCAGGTTACACTGCAGCCTCCTTCTATCGTCAGCTTGAAGGATCAAACTGGGTATGTAATTGTTCATTTTTTAAATGAAGCATTGATATTATCCATTCCTGATGTGCTGGAAGATAAGTTGTATAATTTTCTGTGTATTGCAGGTGCGGAATTTGTTGATGACTGGCTGCTTATTTTGCGGGCCCCTGTTCCTAACCTTTTGCTTTCTTAATACAGTTGCCATTGCTTACAATGCCACTGCAGCATTACCATTTGGCACTATTGTTGTCATTCTTCTCATCTGGACACTTGTCACCTCTCCTTTGCTTGTGTTGGGTGGTATTGCTGGTAAGAATAGCAAGGTTGAGTTTCAGGCTCCTTGCCGCACCACAAAGTATCCCAGAGAAATTCCGACTTTGCCTTGGTACAGAGGAACAATTCCTCAGATGGCTATGGCGGGCTTTTTGCCATTCAGTGCAATATACATTGAACTGTACTATATTTTTGCAAGTGTGTGGGGGCACAAAATTTACACAATATACAGCATCCTCTTCATTGTTTTCATTATCCTTATTATCGTGACAGCATTCATAACCATTGCATTGACCTACTTCCAGCTGGCAGTTGAGGATCATGAGTGGTGGTGGAGGTATGGTGGAGCTTCTTTATTCAACTCTCTGGTTATATATGCATGACAAGATTATCATAAAAATTTCAATACGTCTCTCCCTTAGTCCCTCCCTCTTTTGTCCCTTATGTACCACTGATCTCTTACAAAATTTGCGGTAGGTAGAATGCCCTTCTAGTCTTCTAGAGATTAGTTGTTATACATCGAGTTCATGAGCTGCTATATTCCTGTCCAGTGTGCTTTGTGGTGGCCCCTAATGAGCTAAAAATTAAAGATTCAATAATGGCCTCAATTTTGCCTGAAGTTGCAAATACTGATTTTTTTAATTGTTTTTGTTTTACCATAGTGTAAGAAAGTTGTATTCCCTAAACATGTCCTTGGAGTATCAGATGCCATCTCTTTGTTTATTTAATTAACTAGTGTGATTTGCTATGATATTGTGTAAGTTAATTATTATGTTACCTGTGGTTCATAGCTTAGCCACTTTTTGGAAAAGAAGTCGGAGCTTGTACATGTCTTTGTTCGAGGGACTGGAAAAAGTTAGGCCAAGACAAAGAACCATTATACATTTAAAGTTTAAACACAAGAGCACGGGCATCAAACATGGAATAACACTGAGAATCACAATGAGCAAACAGAGAGAGGTACAGAGAAATGATCAAGGAGCCAAACAGATAAAGACAGTGAAGATGTGAAGAATAGACAGGAAAGCTTAATGGAACAAACAACTTTAAGACCTGCCTTTACCCATAGAGACAACCCCTATTTATGGGGAGTGATCTGATCAGTTATAAGGACTTTGCTCGGATATCAAATCGATCTGTCTGACCTGCCTATAATCTCAAGATTGGTTTCCAAACAGAAAGTTAGGGCCCAACCTAGGTGGGTTGACTCTATTCATGGTCCAGGTTTGTATGTGTCAACAAATTCAACACTCACATCAGCCAATACAATTGGACAGATTTATGTGCAGTAAAACAAGGAAAAACTGGAAAGCAGATTGATACAATATGATTGCAAGTACAGAGCTACATTAATACTTTAGATTACGAATTTACAGTTCCGTATATCATCTATCTATTTTTTTTCTGATTGTCTTTATTTTTGAACTGGAAATTCTTGTAATTGAAAGTCTTCCCTTGGAAGTTGAGGGTTACATTATACAACAAGGTTGTTAGTTAGTTACAAACTTGAAACAACTCCCTGCATCTAAAACCTGTTATTCTCATGACAATTAGGCTTTCAACCAGTTGAAGATTGTCTGGACTGAGCCAACTTGATGGTCAAAATTATAGCTTGGACAGGAACTTTCGCACAAGTTCTGTGTGATCGTGTGAGAAGTAGTTCGAGATATTTAAGTAATTCTATTTTCAAAAAGTAAATTCTATTTTGTAATTCACTTTAGCTAAAACGCGAGTCTTATTTTTTGTAGTTGAGTCTAAAAGGTCTATTTCATGCATGCAAGACTTAGACTAGGAGTAATCTCAAAAATAGATTAGGGTTTTGGTCTCAACTACATCTATAAAGACAGGTCAAGATAAAGAGTTCAAACACACATGAATAGTTGAGCAGGTTGAGAGAGAGCGAGAGAGCCAAGGAAGAGGTGTTTTTGGGCAGCACGCAGTTTGAGACAGCAGTTTGTACAGTTATGTACAGGCTGTACAACAGTTTTCTGCTGTTTTTGGTTTTTTCCAGCAGGCTGTACCTCTCAATTGGGCCATGTAAGCTCAGTTCAGGGTGATTTCGATAACTATGCAGCTACTGTTTTTAAGCAGCTTGTGGAGGTTTCCTTGTAAGTTTTTTGAAGGAATGAAAAGCTGGTCTTGAAGGAGTAATTACGTGTGTATGTGTGAAATTGTTTATGCTTTTGCTATTTGATTTCCAGCTAATGTGTGATTAATGCTATGGTGTGAAATTTATTTTTGCAATAGTTAAATTCAGCAATCTACTTGTTTGATTGAGATCATAAGGACTTTAGTCACCTAGGACTTGGGATATCTACATGGTATCAAAGCTAGATCTTTGATCCAGATTCTTAGGGATTTGTAGTAGTAAATCTATTGCAGGGAAGAAGGACCAGTAGTGAGAGGGTTCCAAAGTTTCATTTTCAAATTTGGGACTTTGTGCATTAGATCTCAAAGCTGGCATCATCTAGCCTCAGGTTTGAGGACAGATTGGATGGTGCCTCGAATTTCTTATCATGGAAGGTAAGGGTTACACTTTTGCTAGAAGAGAATGTTCTTTGGGGTATTGTCAGGAACATTGCTAATTTGCTTACAGATTTGCGGCAATTGGTAGCTCACAACAAGAGGGAAGTGAAGGCCAAGTGGATGATCTTGGGTGCCATAAAGGGTCATCTGATCTTTCATATATTCGAGAAGATGATAAAGGAGATGTTCGATGCCCTAGTAAGTCTCTACCAGAGTGAGAACATAAACAGGAAGATGATATTGCGGAACAAACTCAGATCCACAATGATGAACAGATCAAACACAATCACCAATTACCTTATGAAGGTCCCACAAGTTCATGATCAACTTGCAGTAGTTGGGGAGAAGGTTGCAGATGTAGAGCTAGTGAACATGGCATTGAATGCACTCCCAACTTGATCGGAACCAGTTGTGAAAGATATTTGCGCTCGGGAGAACCTTTCTAACTTTGAGAGGCTTTGGGATGACTGTATCTAGTAAGAGACTTGGATGGAGTCAAAGGTCGATAAGAAGGACGGTGATGAGAAGCTATCTCTATTTGGTCAGTCAAATAAGGGCAGTGGTAAATGACACAATAAGGGTAAGAGAAAGAGCGAGGAGTCATCCTCACAACCAGGAAAGGAGGACTTGAGTAAAATCAAGTGCTTGAGTTGTCATAAGCATGGTCATTAATAATTATGCACCACAGTGTCCAGATAAGAAGGGTAAAGGGAAGTGGCAACAAAAGCAAATAGGGGCCTCTGCAAAAACTCAAATGAATGAGTTTGCGTCTAAGTTCGAGAAGGATTTCTCGTTGGTATCTTGCCTTTCTACCAACATGATTTCGAGGAATGCGTGGTATGTGGATAGTGGGGCATCTCAACATATGACATCAACTCAACAATTGTTTCTAGTTTGAAGAAGCAGGCCCAAGAGTACAAGTCGAGCTTGGTGATGATGCCAAATACCTAGTCGCAGGATTTTGTACTATTCCCCTCTAGATTGAGTCATGTAATTCTTTATATTTTGATGATGTCTTGTTTGTACCAGGTCTCAGGAAGAACTTACTTTTAGTTTCGGTTATGGAGGATAAAGGCTTTGTAGTGGAGTTGAAGAACTAGCAAGTCCACATCATGCCGAAGGAATTTAGCCCCGATATGGCTCAGGTAATAGGGGTTAGGGAAGGTAATTTGTACAAGTTGCATGGTGAACCTATTTGAGCCTTAGTGCATAATAGTGATAGCTTGTGCAAATTGTTGCACAAGACGATGGGACACCTGCATGATAGGGCCTTGCCTATTTTGAGGGAGACAATCACAAATCTTATAGAATTCAATATTGAGCAATATGGTGTATGTAGAGGGTGCATGCTTGGCAAGCATGCCAAGGTTTTTTTCCCAAGCAACGAACATAGGTCTAAGGGGATTCTAGACCTAGTACATTTGGATTCTTGTGGACCAACGTCAGTAGCATCAATGACAAGAAGTTTGTATTATGTTTCCTTTATTGATGATTTCTCTCAAGACTTGGATCTACTTCTTAAAGACCAAGGATGGGGTCTTTAGCAGGTTTCAGGAGTTCAAAGCTCTAGTTGAAAACCAAGCAGGGAAGAAGATCAAAGTCTCGAGATCAAACAATGGGGGAGAGTATATGTCCAAGGAGTTTGAGAGTTTTTACAAGGAGGTAGGAATCTAGAGGGAGTTGACAGTTCCGTACAACCCACAACAAAATGGGGTTGTAGAGCGGAATAATCGATCCATCATAGGGGCTACTAAGGCCACGATACACGACCATGACTTGCCCATTTTTCTTTGGGCAGAGGCATGTAACACAACAGTCTACATCCACAATCGGGGTTCTCACAAGATCTTAGAGGACAGGACACCAGAGGAGGCATTCATTAGTGTGAAGCCAGAGGTGAGTCTTTTCCGCATCTTTGGTTGTCTAGTTTATATCCATGTATCGGTAAAGAAGAGGACCAAGTTGGAGCCCTCCAACAGGAAGGGTTTGCTTGTGCATTATAGTGAGACTTCCAAGGCTTACAAGGTCTATATTCTAGATTAAAGGAATACAATAGTAAGCAGGGATGTAAAGTTTGAGGAACACTTGGCATCCAGGAAGTCTCACGAGCCTACTCCAGTGGTAGAGGATGAGGCGCCGGAAGCTTCGAAGGCTGAGTTGGGGTCACTAGTAATTTCTAGGGTAGTACAACAACTTTTAGGTGAAGAGGGGGAGACATGAGCCACTCCCACTTCTCTTGGGAGACCTCGATGGTTTTCTCAGACATTGAGGGATGCTCAGGAACATGTTGAGACTCCTAGGAGCACATTTAAAGAGAACGAACTTTTGAAAAGGTTTCCAAACTATATGGAATTGATGAGCAACATTCTAGATTTCAAGCCTTCTAATTTTTAGGAGGTAGCAGATCAACAGGTATGGCAGGATGCCATGGTGGAGGAGTACACCTCCATCATGAAGAATGATGTTTAGGACATAGTGCCAAGATTAGAGGGGAAGTTAGTTGTGAGTTCTAGGTGTCTCTACAAGGTCAAACATTTAGCAAATGGCAGCATTGAGAAGTTCAAAGCGAGGTTTGTGGCAAGAGGGTTCTCCCAGAGAGAGGAAGTGGACTGCAAGGATACATTTGCTCTAGTCGCCAGGTACACTTCCATTAGAGCGATTATTTCCTTGGTTTCATTTATGGGATGGAGGATACATCGGATGGATGTGAAGAGAGCTTTCCTTAATGGGATCATTGAGGAAAAAGTGTACATAGAGTAGTCTCAGATCTTTGAGGTAAGTGAGAAGGAGTCCCATGTGTAGGATTAAGAAAGCCTTTTATGGACTCAAGCAAGCATCGAGATCACGGTATTCCAAGATTGATGGATACTTGTAGAGTATGGGTTTCACCAAAAGCGAAGCAAATTTCTAACTTATATTACATATTTGTTTAGACTGATCTGCTCATTTTGGTGTAGTATGTAGATGACTTGTTTTTGATAGATGCATAGAAGCTCATTGCAGGGTGCAAAGAAGACATGGGAATTGAGTTTGAGAGGAAGGGCATGATGCATTACTTCTTGGGATTGGAGGTTTGGTAGAGACGAGGAAAGATTTTCCTTGGGCAAGGTAAGTATGCAACTCAGATCCTGAAGAGGTTTGAGATAGAGGGTTGCAAACCTATGGCCACACCCCATGATCACTAATTTGAAGAAGGTGACAACTTCAGATTTAGAGTTTGTGGATCCCACGTTGTACAAGCAATTAATAGGTTGTTTGATGTATTTGGTCAACATCAAGCCAGATATATGTTTTGTAGTGAACACCTTGAGTCGGTTCATGGTGGAGCCAAGGCAGGATGGGGAAAACATGTGCTTAGGTATTTAAGGGGCACAATGGAGTATGGTCTGAGATATCTTGGAGATGGTGAAGTTGTAGGTGTATACAGACTCAGATTGGGTAGGTAGTGCAACATATAGGAAGAGCACCTTAGGGTGTTGCTTTAGCTTGCGATCAACGATGATATCCTAGTTCAGTAGGAAGCATACTTACGTGACACTCAAAGGAAAAATACATGGCAGCTAGTATGTTAAGAACCTGAATAGATCTGAAGCTAAATCTCAAAATAATCTCACAATATCAACAACAATAAACCAAACCATTCACCATAATATTGAACACAAGAAATAGAGAAAACACACCATATATTAATCCTTAAGGAAGGATAACACTCAAACAATGCTTGATACATTCACAATATTTTTCACTATGCTTCAATACATTGCTTACACTTCTTTATATAACACTCTCTATCTCCTAGGAACCTTCTAGAAAGCCTTCTTACATTTATCATATATAACTACCATAGTGGGAATTATTTAATATAGTGGACCTAGTCCACCTTACATTGAATGACTTCCACTAATAATACATAACCACATTCCCATTGGGTACCTCCCTAGGTACTCCATATTACCTCCCTAGGTATACCACATTCCATCCCCCTTCACATGTTTCGTCCTCGAAACACGAGAAGAAACCATACAATATGACTGACTAAGCAATGTAGCCAACTGGTACCAAGTACGACCATCCATCCATCCTAATGGAAGACGAACATGATGTCCAACTGCTTCCTTGCCACCCCGATCTTGATCCGCATCTTGTCGGTGTTGCCATGCGATTGGTTCTCTAGCCTGATGTCTTCCTGTAGTGTTGGTATGCCTCTATGCACCTCTAGATTGGTTTCCTTTCTGGTTCCTTACTAATGCATAAGTGTGTTGATGCTCACGCCCTTGTCTTGATCACTTTTGTTTCTCTATATGATGTGGAGGGTGATATACAACAACTATAGGAATCGATGCTTTTTCTTCAAATCTTCAACACATTGTGGCTTTGAGTCAATTGTTAGAATAATAGGTGTGCTCGTTTCACTGTAGACAATATAGCAATATTGTCACCCAACCATAGGCACAAAGGCCACCCCCGAGCACCTTAACCTTGATAGACAGAATAATTTTGGAAGAAAACCCTAGAACCAATAGCCAACCAAGGTAGCGTACCTCTCTCCAAAGCTAGCGTACCAAGCAGAAAGTCCAAATCATAACCAGGCAGAAAGTCCAACCATAACCAGGCAGAAAGTCCAACCATAACCAAAGACCAAGTCACCACTGTAGTAGCTGCAGCGCTCCTCCAGTCATGCGCACCGCTTGTCCTTATGCAGTTGTGAGAGTGAGTGTGTCAAATGAGCTCTAGCGCCCTCTTATTTATAGTCATCCAAGTGACCTAACTAGGTCGACTTCTACTTCTGGAGGATAATAATTTAAAATGAGTTATTATCTTGAGCCAAATTGTCTTCTAAGGTTATTTCCTAGTCTTCTAGGGTTTCTCTTGCTTCTCGGAATATTCTAGACTCGTCAAAGGTTACAGGTAGAGGTTAATACCTCCTGCAACTACCGTAATATCAACACTCCCTCCTAGCTAGGGAGGTATTAAAGGCAATGGTATTGAGCACAAACAGACCATTCACCCGATAGCATCATCATAGCCACACAGGATATCTCATGATCAAATCACGAGCACCATCATCACTATTCAACTATATAGTCTCTATGGCAATCAGAACAATGCCATCCAATAGAACACAACTGTGTCTATTCATAGTAGTATACAACTACTATCCAGTGGTACACAACCACTCCTGGTAGCACACGACTACTAACCAATGACACATAGTCACTACCAGTAGATCACATCCACCACAGTAGCATACAACAACTGTCCAGAGACATACAGTCTCCACAACAATCATATCATCTGATATCAACAATGTCATGATACAAACTGAATCATTTGGGCCACTCTTCCACTCACATCTGTGAGATTTGGAAGAGCACCTGCCCTTGGAAAGTTAAACATTAGACATGGGTTGTCTCGATTATTCTTTTCAAGCATAGAAGAATAATTGTCCCTGATTTCTGAACTTGGACCATTCAACCTAACTGGGCCATTCTTTCGGCACGATTCACAATGTAACCTGGAGAGAATGAGTCTGCCCTACAGAATGATTGTCCCTGATTACTGAACCTGGACCATTTCAACCTATTTGGGCCATTCTTTTGGCATGATTCACAGTGCAACCTGGAGAGAATGAGTCTGCCCTAGGGAATGACTGTCCTTGATTGCTGAACCTGGACCATTTCAACCTAATTGGGCCATTCTTCCAGCACGATTCACAGTGCAACCTGGAGAGAATTAGTCTGCCCCAGGGAATGACTGTTTGGACCATTTCCTACGGAAATGACTGTTTGGACCATTTCCTACGGAAATGACTGTCCTGTACCGACCTACATCGGACCATTCTTCGAAATTGCTCACAACTGTGAACTTTGAAAGAATGACTGCCCGAAGAGGCGGACCATTCTGCATGACCACTTCTCAAAGTGACTGTCAAGGAGAATGACTGTCTTATATCATTTTCCCACATTGGCCACAAGGGGAATTGCTGTCTACGATACATCAACAATCTGTCAGATCACGACTGTCCGTTTTGGACCATTTTCCGAACTAGAAAATGATTGTCCATCAAAAATCTTGGACCACTTTTCGGACTGGAAAGTGACTGCCCAACCTAGACCATTTTCCAAACTGGAAAAATGACTGTCCATATATCAAAAACATATCAGTGCTTCCTCCCAACCTGGGGAGTAATCACATCCCTTTCCAATAAGGAAGTCATCTCCATGAGTCGCAGCTTGTCCCTTAAGTACGCAAACTTTTCATCTTGGACAGAGGCTTTACCAAAATATCTGCTATCTGCTCATCAATGGAGATATACTGGAGAACTACTTCTCCCTTCTGGACTTTATCACGCCAAAAATAATGTTTGATCTCAATGTGCTTCGACCTGTCATGGAACACCGGGTTCTCTAAGAGCTTTACACAGCTCTGGTTATCACAATATATCACGGTCGAATCCAACACCTGATCAAACAGTCCAGAAACGACTTACGGAGCCACACTGCTTCCGTACAAGCATTGCAAGCTGCAATATATTCTACTTCTGCAGTGCTGAGTGCAACATACTTCTGTTTCCTGCTAGCCCATGATATCGTGGCAAAGCTCAAACTGAAACATATCCAAGAAGTACTTCTTCTGTTATCTGCACTCCCTGCCAATCTGAATCGATAAATTCATGCAATTGTATATCATAACTCAAACGTCCCACAAAGATATTTCAAGGCATGCTTTGCAATTATTCTATTCTCATGGCTAGGTTCCACCTGGAACCGGCTCAACATGTTTACAACGAAGAAAATGTCCGTCCTAGTATTCATCGAATACATCAACGAGCCAATCAATTACCAGTACAGGGACAGGTTTACTGGATCAGAGTCTCAACTTCTTCAGATTTGTCATCGTGGGAGTTTGCCATGGATTTGCAATCCATCATCCTAGACTTCTGAAGAACCATTTCGATACACTTCCTCTGTCATAGGAAGTTTTTACTACGCTTCTGCTATACATGAGAGGCTTTGCACCAGGTTGCTTGAATCCATACAAGCTCTTCTTCTATCTGCATACATGGGTCTCTTTTTGGTATACCTCAAAACCTTGAGGTTGTTCTACATATGCTTCTTCTTCAATTACTCTGTTGAGAAGAACAGTCTTTACATCCATCAGATGTAAACACCAACCCATGGATATTGCAAGAGATATAATGGCTCAACTAGAGGTATATATGGTTACTGGAACAAGCTATCATCATAGTCTTCTCCCTCCTTCTGGGAGAACCCTCTAGTTTCAAATCTTGCCTTGTATCTATCAATGCTTCCATTCATAATTCGTTTTCACAATTTCTCACATACATTGTTCTTCATCACAGCTTCCTTCCATTCCTTCTGTTTAACTGCTTCTAGTGGGTTCAAAACATGCTGGTAGTCTTATGATTCTCGGTATAATAACTGGTTCAATTGGTTGTTCTAACTTTTGTTTCTTTCTTGGAATCTTCATGTTCTTCCTCATCTTCAATGTTGGAGTACATGGAATCTTCTATAGATTCTATGTCCTTCCTTTCTGAAGGTTCCAACTTCTTCTTTTCGTCATAGGAACATAAATGTAGATGGATGACCAAGGATATTCAGGGCTTCTTTTCGAAGAAGACTTCTTTTAGAGTCAAATTGATCACATGCTGCTTATCATGGCTGCTACTTCTAATGAAGAAAATGGATAGATACTTCATAGTCTTCACGGGTTCTTTAATGGATCACATCATTGAGGATTAACTCCCTCCTAATCCGAGCTTCATGCTTGAATGAGCAATATGCATGCTCCTCTTTTGGAATTCTATAACCAACTCCCTCCATTTGAGAGAGTCCATGCTTCCGTTTGCATCCTTCTTGCTTTCTGTAAAGTGTCACAAGTCTATTCTAGTTTCCTCTTGATTACTGACTTCTTTCTGGTTTGACTCATTAAGGGTCTCTTCAAGTTTGGTTCTGATTGTGGCCCATCTGGCAGTTTACTTATATACAATTTTAATAGCTTCCATAGGGATTGTCACCAAAGGTAGTCAACGTACTTCATCCTTTTCAAATACATTACTCATAGTCATTGTAATGGCAATCCTTATCTTGTTCTTCTCCCATAGGTATTATTTCATTGACACTGACCATCTTATCTTCTAAGAAATAGATACACAGGATATGTATGTAAACATGGTATGTGCAAGGACTATGTTACATAAGAATATTGTTACCATGACTAGTAAAGTCTGCTTCATCCTGCTTGACTTTGTTTGGGGCTTCCTTTTGTTTTGCAACTGTTGCTTTGTGTGTTTCCTTTCTTTTCTTTAACTCAGGACACCGGTTCCTGTAGTGACCATATTTTCGACAGTTGAAGCATTGTATTTTTGACATATCCTTTTCTTGCTTTGGTTTCTTCCTTGAACAAAACTTTTTCTTATTCCTGAATTTCTTGAACTTTGTTGTGTAGGCTTGATCATCATCTTTCTTTTGGGATTTCTCTTTTGTGCTAATCCTTGATTCTTCTTGTGCACAACAAGTCCAAAGTTCTTCAAATGTAGGATACTCCGTTCTTGTGTTCATGCTTGCGAAAAATGCATCCCATGTCTTGGGAAGGCCATTAAGTACTATATTTACTAGTTCCTTTTCTGAAATGATTTCCTCAATAGCTTGTAGTTGATCTATTAACTGAGAGATTCTTACTAAGTATGATGTTATGCTGTCATCATCATTCATTTTCATGTCACGGAGCTCATTCTTTATACTCGTCACTTGCCCAAAATTTTTGACTGAGAAGAGGTTAGTTAGGGCATCGTACATCTTCTTAGATGAGCCAAGATCAGAAATGTAGGGTATCAAATGGTCCTTTACAGAGTCCACTATGATGCGTATAGCATTGGCGTCACTATCCTTGAACTTCTCCATAACTGCAATGATCTGAGGTTCCTTCTCTTTTTCCGCTTCAAACTGTGGTTCCATGATCTTTCCTTTCACGATATCTAACACTTTATTCCTGGCAAGGATGAGGTCAATCCTTGTCTTCCATGCTATGAAGTTAGAAGCCCCTTCTAACTTGTTTTTTGACTTCATAGAGTAAGTCATGACCGCTTTGACTTGGTCAACTTTTGACTTTGACTTGGTCAACCTTTGAAATTGACCAAAAAATCAAACTTGACGCCTTGGCTTACTGAGAGTACCAGAGGTGCACTAGGCTAGGGCGCACTGGGTTATCCAGGAATTATGTCAAGCACTTCACTTAAGGTGCCTCAACACAAGGGTTAGGGTTTTGTTGCTGTAGCAAAACTTAGACTGCAACTGCAAATGAGCAAGTCCTCCCAATCTACCTTCCAGTGGTTAGACTGTCCGAAGATAGTGTGGGCCCATAACCTGTTAGAATAATAGGTGTGCTCGTTTCATCATAAACAATATAACAATATTGTCACCCAACCATAGGCACAAAGGCCACCCGCGAGCACCTTAACCTTGAAAGACAAAATAATTCCGGAAGCAAATCCTAGAACCAATAGCCAACCAAGGTAGCATACCTCTCTCCATAGCTAGCATACCAAGCAGAAAGTCCAACCATAACCAAAGACCAAGTCACCACTGCAACAACTGCAACTCTCCTCCAGTGATGCACACCACTTGTCCTTATGCAGTTGTGAGAGTAAGTGTGTCAAATGAGCTCTAGTGCCCTTTTATTTATAGTCCTCCAAGTGACCTAACTAGGTGGGCTTCTACTTCTGGAGTATAATAATTTAATATGAATTATTATCTTGAGCTGACTTGTCTTCTAAGGTTATTTCCTAATCTTCTAGGGTTTCTCTTGCTTCTCGGAATATTCTAGACTTGTCAAAGGTTACACGTAGAGGTTAATACCTCCTGCAACTACCGTAATATCAACATCAATGACCTTAACTTCTTTATTATGTCCTGCCTGTGTCTTTGCTTCATCTCCTTTTGTAGACTCTGTCTTTGATTCAGCTTCAGACTCTGTAGTAGCTGCTTCTGTTCTTGTCGCCGTGAGCCCCTCTGTCTTACTAAGAGACACATCCTACAATGTGAATTTTTTTTTTCTTGTACCAAAGTTTCAAAAACTTCTTTTCCACATTAATATTAGCTGTACCAATTGTGGCCATCCGAGGGTATCCCAAAACGATATCCACCTCATCCATATCTACAACATAAAAATCTGAATATAACACATATTTATCCATACTGAGCTTCAAATCTTTAAAAGTTTGAACATTTTCACCCGCAACCTGTGTGCCTTGAATATTCTTTGGAGGAACTTGTAGTCTATTAACCAACTGAATATTGATAAAATTATGCATGCAACTAGTGTTAATAGAAACACTAACCCTCTCCTTATGAATACAACCATGAACATGTAATATAGAGTTTCCACATGAAAATAAACCCTTGGTGCTCTCCGGATCCCTTTTTCCAACATGGGACCACCTATCTAAAAATAAATTTTCAAATTCTTCATCGGAAAGTTCCATTATTTGGGTATACTTATTACTAAGCAATTTCCACCAAATGAATGCATCACCTTCTAAAGATAAACTTACCAAAGCTTTCTAATGCTATTGCCTTGATGACTTCATATATTTTATGAATTCTTCTATAATAGGACCATCATCTTTTCCAGTAAAAACTATCCTGCTTTCCATAACCCTGAAAGAAAATTAGCTCTTATAAAAAATAACTTACTCTGCAAAATCGTGTTTTTTTTCAGGAGAAACTCTGAAAAACTGTTAAATTTAAAATGCTGATAACTTTACTTCCCGGACTCCATTTCGACCGATCTTTTTTTGAAATTGGGTATTTTTCCAAGAGGAATTAAAATATCCAATTTGTTTCTGCAATGTAAGATGGACTAGGTCCATTATAGTATTAAATAAGGCTTACTATGATAGTTAGATATAATAAATGTAAGAGGACTTCTTAGAAGGTACCACCTCTAGAATGTTCTTAGGTGGTTGGTAGCACTATATAAAGGGGTTCAAGCAATGTAATGAGATGTGGAGAAGAATTATTGTATGTGGAGTGGTAGCTCAATAGGAGGATGCCCCCTCGAAGAGGCAAGTGAACAGGAGATGATCCCTTCCATAATAAGATCGATTGTATGGTGTTGCCCTACCCCAAGGGTTTGATATAATAAAGTGGTGGTTTTCTATATTGTTCCATATATCTTGTGTGGTGATTGTATTCGGATATCTTTGGTACTATTGTGGTATTTTTTATTCAGGTCTTTGGTTCTTAACACAATATGGCTAGTTGTGAGGCCATCCGGCTTCTAAAGTTACTTGTCAGATTGTTTGATCAAGAGTTGGATCTTCATAGTCAGTTACCGTTATAATCATAGTTGCATCAAAGTCTTTGAGAATCCAGTGTTTCGTGATAGGTCCATGCAAATAGAGATTAAATATCACTTCATACGAGACAGGGTTTAGAAGGGAGCAGTGAAGTTCCAATATATTCCCATGGATCAACAGGTAGTTGATATTCTAACCAAGCCCTTGGCAAAAGGGAAGTTTGAGGCATTCAGAAACAAACTTTGATTGGTGCATAATTCATTCCTCGCTAAAAGGGAACATTGAGAATTATAGCTCAGATAGGAACTTTCGCACAAGTTTTGTGTGAACGTGCGAGTAGTTCGAGATATTTTTGAAAAGTAAAGTCTATTTTGTAATTCACTATAGTTAAAAAGTGAGTCTTATTTTTAGCAGTTGAGTCTAAAAAGTGTATTTCATGCATGCATGACTTCAACTAGGAGCAATCTCATAAATATATTTGGGTTTTGGTCTCAACTAAAACTATAAAGACAGGTCAAGATAGAGAGTTCAAACACACATGAACAGTTGAGCGATCGAGAGAGAGAGAGAGAGAGAGAGAGGCGGCCAGGGAAGAGTCATTTCTGGGAAGCATGCAGTTCGAGACAACAGTTTGTACAATTCTATACAAGTTGTATAGGCTGTCCTACAGGCTGTACAACAATTTTCTGCTATTTTTGGTTTTTTTCCAGCAGGYTGTACCTCTCACTCAGGGTATAAAAGCTTAGGTCAGGGTGATTTTGATAACCGTGCAATTGCTTGTTTTAAGCATCAACTTTCAACCAATATGCTATTTTTGTAACATGAGGTGCTTTGATAGACATGTAACATGGATTGTGATTCCGTCAAGGATGCTTAAGACCAGATGTATGGCATTCCAGTTCTTAAACTATTTACATCTCTACCTAGTACATTGTCTAGATAAATGTATACTATAGGATTTGGGCAGTGTCCATGGATTATATGATTTGTAGTTGTCTCAACTTAGTTCGTTGTATAGATAAATGTAGACTAGATAGGATTTGGGTTTGTGTCCATACACATGTAACAAGGATTGTGCTTCTAGCAAGGACTCTGAAGACCAGTTGGATGGCATTCCAATTATTAAACTATTTACGTCCCTACTTAGTACGCTGTCTAGATAAATGCATACTAGATAGTATTTGGAAAGTGTCCATGCATTATATGATTTGCAGTTACCCATGGATAACTTTTGCTTCTCGCACCAAGAGAAGCAAGGTGCATTCTACAGTCCAGTATGGGTGAGATGTGTAATGTGGGTTGTTAA
>JASDQU011104120.1:0-30136 GCA_032191745.1 Picea mariana | reverse complement strand
TAAGGTGACAAAATCAAGAAGGAATATTTAATTGATAAAGTGTTGGAGAACTTTCTATTTATGGAAAGTGGTTAACCCTAAAATAAGGAAAATAATTTAAGTGACCTAGAAATGGGTTAAGTGACCTAGAGGATGAAAGTATAAATAAGATAGCAATGGTCTCTTGTAGATCATTTTTTTTTTTGGATCAATGGAGAGCTTCTTGTGAGAATATATTTTGTAGTATTGATGGAGAGATTCTTGTGAGAGCTTCTTGAGCATTTTTGGTGTGGCACACTTGAGCATATTGAAGATATATAGGTGACTGAGGTAACCAAAGGATATCTAAGCCGAATTTCAGAGGGAAGGTGAAGAAAAGAGGGCCGAAATTCAAGGGAGGATAAATTATTTTCATGATTCTTTCTAAGGTATGTTATTTACAGGTCATATCACCATTTTCACAATAAATGTTTTTCTATAATGATTCAGACTGTGAGATTTTGATTCCATTGAAGAAACATATCCAAGTATTTTTGGTAAAAAATTCATCTTGTGGGTCATTGTATTTTTGGAGATACACTCCGTGGAAAATAGGGTTTGTGGCTAGTCCTGAAACTACTCTAAAATGGGTGTTTCAGGTAAAAGCGTCATAACTTCTTCATAACAGATCCAAATTCCGTGAGACCAATTGTTTTGGTTATATTATAGTCTTTATTATTTTTTGTAATATTTTCAGATTGATTCAACAAATATTTCGTGCGGGGCACGCTCTACAAGTTCACTCTCTAGAATAAGACATACTTCAACAAGGCATGCCATTTTTGCTATAACTCCTTTTCTGAGAGGTTCCAAAGAGTGAAACTTGGAGGAATTGCATAAAACACACTGAAGAAAATTGTGTATCAATTTCAAATCTTTATTCATTACAGGTACAAAGTTATGATTATTTCAAGTTAGGGTTGTTGACTAATCCAAAACTAGTCATGGTTGAGACAAGCAGTTGATGAGTTGGCACAAACATCAGGTGTATAGTTGATGATGTTGGTACATATTGATGAGTCATTGTTGATGAGTAGTTTACACATGATTTTTATATACTTGGTACATGGTTGGATGCACTTTTTTATGGTACAGGTTGATTACAAGTTGTTTGGCACAGGTTGGTGCATGGTTGATGCACTTGTTTATGGTATAGATTGATATCTATTGAGTATTGCTGCCTCATCTCAGTTGGTGTTGAGGGCATAAGATGAGTCTTGCATTATAGAGCTGGTGCTCTTGTAGAGCTGTACTCTATTCGGTTGTTGCTGAAAAACCACAAGGATTGTAGTCCGTAATAAAAAGAAAATTGTACATACATCTTGTGTTCTTTGTGTTTCTTGTGGTGATGACTTGTTGATGATATATTGTTGATATATGTTGTTGATATGTGTTGACATTTAACTGGTTATAAATGACAGCAATGAGTAATGAGTTAATGGTGACTGTTAAGTAAGGAGTTTTGGGGAAAAGATCCCTAAACTGTTCACCCCCCCCTCTCAGTGTAGTCGGTGTGTCCAACAACTAGAACTGAAGAGTCTCTCTTGTCTTATAAAAGAGGAGTCATTGGATGTAAGAGTGGACATTTTTCCATTTTGTAGAATGTGAATACTATTATTTTGAGATATATGAAGAACGAAAGGAATTTTTGAAGTCATAATTGTTTGTAAATACTTGTGGGACTACTCTACACTTGTGTTCGTTATTTTAGTTTTCTAGGTGCTAGTCATATGGACTATTTCTATGCTTAATATTTAGGATTCTCATGCTGTTATGATTTCTAATGAGTACATGGATGATGTTACAGGTCTCTGCATCAACTATTTGAGATGATATCTAAAATGTTATTGCGTTAATGTATTCTTGGCTATCATGAACTATTTCTACTATTAAGATACCATTATAAATTGTTCTCATATATTATTTTTTCTCTTGCAAGATAGGTTAGAAGTAGTTAGATTATATTAATTTTCTTTTAGTTTATATTAGATTTAGAATTTATTAGAACTCTTTGGGGGATGGTTCATTGTTTTCTCCCTTTTCATTCTTTTAATTTTTGGTGGCAACCAGGTCCACATACTAGTTGGAAATGCTACACCAAATGAAAGTAGGTCTAATTGGGACCTACCATTGGGTGTTCTCCCTTATGTAACATCCAGTTCCACTGACCACATTTTATACTGACTTATTCTTTGAGGACACTTGCGAGCAAGTGATCCGGTTATGATACATTATGATTATGCTTTGATTATGAGTTATATTGTGATGTCAATATGATTTATATGTATATATATTGACATGTATTATTGATGAGTTCTAATGAGTGTGTAGGATACATGATAGGCTGTGGATGTCGATGGAATCAACATACTTCCTTGGACTCCGTATTGCGTCAGGTGGTGGATTGTAATTGGTTTAAGTATTTTATTTACACACATGTGATTTATGATTGATTCTAGTATGGATTTATGTATATGGATTATTGACATTGTTCTTGTTAATGGATGTAGGCTTGGTGACATTTTCTAATTCGACTCACAGATGGAGTAAAGGGGTCATACACACAAACCAAACAGACGAGGTAGAGGTGTGACAGAGTCCCTATCACATTCTACTAACACTCTTGTTGTGACCTGAATGCATGGTTAATGATTACCTTGTTCAGAGAAGTCCACAATGCTGTGAGGGCAGATTGAGACAATCACTCATGCATAATTCTAAAGGGGCGCACAATAAGGCAGAATCCTTATTCCTTAAACAACCTTTAGTGTCTCACAAGGTCGACCGAGTGGAGTGTTGAATGCAATTGTTAGACAAACTTCCAAACTAGTCAAAGGCTAGTGGCACCCTTGGAGGGAACATTGAAGGGAACATTGCATAATTAAATTGTGAGTCAATAAAAATCTAGATGGCCTAGAAAATATAACAAAAATGTTAGACCTTGTTAGAACAAAGTATTTAATGAAGTATTCAATTTTAAACTTGAAATCTAACAAGAGTCTAAGTCTATATGCTTGACTAAATTAAAATATAAAAATGGAATAAAGGGATTAGACTAGCAAGTTAAGTAAATAAAGAAATAAGAATAAAGTGGGTAGATGCACATGTGTGCATTAAAATAATAAAAAAGATTTTTAAATAAAATAAAAATAAAACATGAGAGAATAGGTGGTTCACATAGAGTAGCATCTTAAGTAAATCTACCACTAATCCTAACTAAAAGAAAACTCCTAATCCAACTCAAACTAAAATCTAGTTAGATGACATAAATTAAATGAGGGTTTGGGTAACTAGACAACCAAGAGAAAAAATAGGAGCACATTGGGCCTAAATAAATAAAATAAAAAAGAATTTAACATGTGAAACTTGGGGAGAGTGTGATACATGTAGTGGGTGAATAATCATTTAATTAAATTATTAAAAATTAATTACTTATGCATGAGGAAACGTGTCATTGAGAAATTTTCTATAAAATAAATGGAGAGGAAAGGAGAAGGGATCACTTGGGAAAGTACTCTTATGCCGGTAATTTGTTTTTTGAACTAATTTACTTGTTGAGAGTTGGGTTCCAAAACTTGAAAAGAGTGGAAGCTCTTCCTTGTGAGGTAAGTTTTGGTGCTATTGTTTCTGGTTTCTTGTGTGTGGCCCCTTTGCGTCACGGGGGGCTAAGGGGAAGCCCCTAGCATTGGCTGGAAGGTACTGGTGAAGTTTTTGGTTTAGCGAGAGATGAAGATTGGACATGGCTCAAGGATCTGGTTCGAAGAATTCAACCAAAAACTACTCGGTCACAATTTTTAATAAATTATATTTTGTATGTTATGCAAATTCTTGTTATAATTTCAGTTCTGTTTTTTATTATTACGATTCTGGTTATCGAAGAAGAAGAGACCAATGTCTTCATGGGCGAAATCCTCTAACATTGTAATAATCTATTTTTAATTTTATGTTGATGGGAACGAATCTGAATCTCTTGAACATGATAATCCATTCATTATTTAAATATCTAATTGGCTAGATTATTTAGTAGAATTACTTACGCTGGGACATTTTTCACGACCTCCCTATTTTAATTTTGACATGATTTCGCCCAACTGTTGCTGGTGGAGAATAATAAAATTTCCAAATCTTATTTACCTACACTTCATAAATCGACCGATCTTGTTCCTTCGATAATTGTTTCATCAGTAAATTATGTATGATATAAGATTTTTCATTATTAATTAATTATGAGTATAACCAACCTTCAGCTGAACACCAATGATTTATTATTATGTCCTATATAGCATGGAATTTAGCTATCAAGTTGTTTGGGCCTGATACTAAATTTATGGTCACTTATTTCCATATTAAACTGTAACATATAACACTAACTCTGTGGCTAACATTATTAAAATCAAGATCTAGTATCGTACCTTTACCTATAGCTTTTCGATTGTCAAAAACCTCTACGTATACCATTAGATGAATTTATTTTTCTCTAAGAGCTCAATACTTTTAGTGGAATGCTAACCTTTATTGAGTATATTGTTCACACAAAAATTCAAATTCTTTCTCTGTTCTACTCAATGTCAATGGAGGTTATTAACGAACTTTTCTCACTTTTTTTTTTTATTGATAGGAGTACATACATTTGGGTTCTCTTTTCAATTCGTTTTGTTATTACACTAGTTTCTCCCGTCTCTAATTAATACCTTTAGGAAATTTGGAAGAAGCAAATTCTTAAGAATCAAATAACTATTAAAATCTCCCATTGCCAGAATTAGATCATTGGAAACTTGAAAGGATTAAATTTAGATCTCTGTTTTGACAATTTCATTTTTCCTTCCAGCAAAGTCTTAATGGTGTATACCCTCTCTTAGTCGTCTCTGTTCAACGCACATTTTTCCAGTTGAGAATAATGAGGAGACTATTCACCTGCAATTGAGATCTCATTTCAGGCTTTTCAATGAACGAAATTATTGTTTTCCCTATAAACCTATTTCTACTTTAATGTTAGAATTATAGAAGATGTAGGAGTAAATTGTCCGTTGATTTAAAGTAAGATGTAGCACTCACCCTATTGACTGCTGGCGATAAACGTTGATGATTGTAACATTGATGCTTAAACTCTAATTCTCCCATATTCTAGCTACTCAAATTTTTAGACAGTAAATAACATATTGAGTTAAACTCAAGTTAATTTCAGTGCAGTGTCAACCCACTCCAGATACTTCCCCACTTCGTTCCAGATACTTCCCCACTTTGTGGCTGGTATGGGAATGATAAAGCTTCGCAGCCTCAAGGGACACAGATTTCGAACTCGTGACCTCTCCCCAAACTGGAAAAATGTGCACACGTCTTAACCAATTGTGCTATCCCATGGGAACGAGTTCTGTATCTAGTTGAACCTTCACAACTCTTGTGTGAAATAATACATCACTTATACTCGATACATGCTAGCATAAACGAGAGAGAGAAAGTGTTGAGCGAAAATCGTACAGAGGTTACGAGTTTACTATATATTGGTATGGAAGGAAGCAAGATATACTTGTTCTTTTATTATGACCTCTATTGAAGTGAAGAAGGAAAAGAAATGGCAATTTACAATGGTGGTATAGAAATATTGAATTAAAATATTCATTTAACATCGTTGACTTTATCGTAAAAGTTATGTAATAAATAGAATTAAAGTAATCCCGTAAGATTTGAGGTCATTTAATAATATTTTTATAAGTAAATAAATATATATAAATAACATATATCACACTGTATGAACTCTACATCAATTATATATATATATATATATATATATATATATATATATATATATATCTTATTCAACAATATTTATACATATATATAGATACACCTATAATTTGGTATGAAGTCCCTTTGTTTGAAGAAGATGTTTTTCTCTAAGATGACTAAAGCATGTATGACATTTGTGAAAATTTAAGAAAATCAAAAGATTAAGAGTTAGGTCATATAATTACATAGAGATTTAGAAGGAGGAATTAAATAGTTGATGTTCTCACATTACAGAATACAATTAATTGATAGAATATTTTATCGTAGATATCTAATAAGGAATTGTGTTATTGATTGATTGATTCATTTGAGTTATCCGAAATTTAGTGATAATTCATTTAGTATGATTTCTTATTGAATTGTTCGTACCTATGCAAGGTTGATTATTTTGTTAGTTACTTATTGATGATTAAGTTCAGATTTAAAAACTAGGATTAGATTTGGGATATAGATACCTTCTTGTTCTTAGGAACGATTGCCAGTCCTGAGACCTTCTATGGTCAAAATCAATCGGATGAATCCTGGACTCGAGCGTCGATTATGTGTCTTGAAGGTCCTAACCTTGCAGGGTAGGATCGGGTGGGTAGACACAGTTTGTTGATATATTTCATGTAATATGGTGATGATAATGATGTGCTCATGTGTAGATCTATTAAATGCTAATGATGTTGTATCTCTATTTAATGAGAAGTGATGTTTTTTTTTTAAGTAAAAAAGAGCAGAGCCTGTTGTATTAACTTTCCCAAAAAAGGTTAAACCAGAAACACCATATCTGCCAACTATCTCATCGTGTAAGCGGAAACCGAGACAACTGGCTATCTATGCAGTCTGTGAGGAAGATAAACTATCTTCCATTGTCTTTCCTAAAGGAAACCAAGACAACTTGCAGCCATTGGTTTGAAAAAAATATTTGAGTCTTAGAGTTACAAAATAATGGCGTTTAGCCATGACTAGCTTGAGGAAAACTGAGAAAAAGACTAAAACTATTAACTGTGACATTTTACTCGGTGGCCTCCCCTTCATCCATGTCGCCCTCGCCATCCTCGTCATTTACCTTGGCTGTCAGCACGAAGGCCTGAGCACACGTTGGGCAACGTTGTCCTGGTTTTGTATTGGAGTAGGCCTCATAGAGCAGGTCCACTCATTGGCTTACTAGATTGGTGCGGTGGATTAGGTCCTCCACCAAGCTCTGTAGTTCAAAGATTAACTTCAGGTGATCCGAGTGGACGATTGGTAGGTGGTCGCGCCCTTCCTCTTTCATGATAGATAGATGACGTGGAATAGGAGCGGTGCCACCCTCCCTATACAGACTAGCCCCTACCGTATCGCCTTCCATACGGCTGCATTGTTTCGGTCCAGGTCTTCTGCTGGAGGGATATCTACTGCTCCTGCGGTTGGTTTTGCATGCATATCTACCGGAATTTCTTCTATGATGTAGTAGGGGGGGAAATCGTCCAATTAGGCTTCTCCTGTGTTGGATCTGTGATGTTTCTTGAAGGCCCTCTGGGTAGTTTCCCTAGGAAAACAAGTCGGCGGGTTCCAGTTGTCTAGGACTGTGAAGAGAAGGTGTGCTGGGGGGACTTGAATGGGTTCGTCCAGAATAATTTTTTCAATATAGGCCATGGGAGGAAGTTCAGGTCTACTAGGTTTTCGAACAAGCTGCGTCGTTGCCATGGACAATGCTCACTCAAAGTTTTGTTGTCTCTTTCTACACGTAGCTTAAGCATATCAGACAGCCCCCCTATGGGTTTTGCCTCATTCCCTTGGCATTTGGAGGTGCCAAGCAGTGGCTCTGGCGACAATTAGACAATTACAGTCGCACCAGAGCTCAAGGATGCTCCAATGTTGCGGATTCAACTCCAAATGAGCCCCTTCCTCTCCAAAATCGAGTAAATTCATGAGGAGTAAAGTGACGAGACCTGCCATTAAGGCTAGCCACTAAGTGCTCTATGATTCTGTTCCCATCACGTGCCCGAGAAGTCTTGGCTCATCGACCTGGATGAACCAACTTTCCCCCATCCTTAATGGTGAGGGGATGGGGGCTGGTGGCGTATATTTAAGGCCCGACCAAGCGTTGTACCACGTGGCCCCTCTGTGCTAGGTGGCACCCCATCTGGGGTTAATGAGAAGTGATGTTAATAAGACTAGATTGTGTAAATATGATGTTATGTTATTGCCTACTTATGTAGTTATCATATTGTACTTATCTTACCTTGTTGTTTAAAAACAAAATACTACTAGATTATAATCATTTACACTTATGTTGTGTACGAAGGGATGTTACACCTTACCTGCTTGACATGCCATTTGGACCTGTCAACAAAAATGGTGCTAGAAGGAGGGCCATATGACAAGTTGAGCATGTAGAGTCATTTTTATTAATGGTTTTAATTTACTAATGGATCCATCTCGTATCCCTTTGTGGAGATGCTTTTTTTGGTATTGTACCTCCCAAACCTCCTAGAAAGATTTTACATTTCTTATCACAACTTAAATTTGATGGTGAAGGTGAGGAAGCTGCATCTGAACATTCTTTACAATTTTGGATTATTTTTTTTCAAAATATTACTAATGGAAATGTCATTTGCAGGTTGTTCACTCTCACTTTTGTAGGTTGGGTCAAGAGCTAGTGCGAGACTTTGCCGACTGACTCTATTCACACATGGGAGCAATTTATGCATGCTTTTGAGAATTATGACTATGATAACTTACGTGTAGAGATATTATATTTTAGGAAGAATGAAGATGAATCTCTTGAATATTTTGTTATCATATTTACTCATCTTTTCTATAGATTTACTTTATATGATAGGCTCTCCACCAATGATTTGATTTCATGTTTAATTTATCTTACTCATGAAACATATGAGCTAGAGGATGATGAATCTAAATCATGTAATAATGGTCCCTTACACATTGATTTGGATTTAAATGAAAATGTTGAAAATTATAAAGGTTTAGTTGGACTTCATATGTATGGATCTTTCTTTACTATGGGGGATATAAATCATAGAGATAATTATTTTTTAGAAGAAATATATGTATCCTCCCACCACTCCATTCCCCTATTCCTTCCTTGTGATGAAAAAGAGACCTTGTTGGCACAGGGGCAGACCCAAAGTTTAGCTCCAAGAGTGCACCAACAATCCCTAACTACTGGCCCTTTCAACAACACCTGCGAGGCAGATGCAATATCACCTGAAGTATCTATGGGGGGTTGTAGGACATAGATGTCTACAACCAAGGGAATACAAAGTGGATCCAATACAAGAACAACACAACATATAGATGTCAATTTCTATCTTAGATCTACTTTGCACAACTATCTGTCAGATCTAACACAATAATGCAATAATAGTATATCCATAAACAAGAGAACACAACATCAATCATACACAACACAAAGATGTACATGGTTCACCCTCTCCCTAGGGCTGTGTCCATAGAACTGTTCTTTATAATATATTAAGATGAAAGTGTAGAGTTCTTATCTGAACTCTTAGCCAGCAGATCTTCTCTCTTCCTCTCTGTCTTCCCTCCCTGCGCACCCAGCTGCAAGGTTGATCTTTGCACCTAGCTGAAGATCTTACAACACAAACTTCCCTCACTTCTCAATGATTCTCTACCTCACTACAATGATCACTCATAACAATCACGAACTTGGAATGATAATAACAACAACAACCAACCCATCCCAGGTCCTATTGACCTTTATTTATACATTACAATAGCTCACCGACATCCTTAGGCCAAAAACTAAGTGTCAAAACCCTAGGTCAATTTGACTCGCATTTTCAGGGCTTCACCAATCTGTCTTTCCTTACTTCTCGCGTGGTGCTCCAAAGCATCCAATGGTGGATTTTTCCTCTTGCTGATTTGTCCATGATTCATCTTCCTTGCTGATCTGTCCATCCTCGATCTCCCCGTCCAACGACTTGCTTTCTCTTACTTCGCACCATATTTTCTGCTCTTCTTCTCACTTCGACGTAGTATCAGTCACTGTGTCTTCCACACAGTTCTCATTCCATATTTTATTCTTTAATCTTCACTTACTTCCATACCCAAGGGCCAATAGGCCCCCAACACTCACCTGTGACTTGTCCCGAGGCACTTCAGATATGATCCTTCTAATGTGCTTCGACTTTTGGCTACGCGGAGAAGCCTGCACTTTCTACTCTTTCCTCCCCCACTATGTGAAGAATGTCTTTTCTATGTTTGGTAACCAGTTTCAATTGCACCTGGTACCTGGATCCTTTTCCATATGTTGTTAATTAGAGCTACAAAGCAGCGGGTTGTCATAATACAATTTCAACCGGCTCTCGTTCACCAAACCTTCCTTCCATTCTCCATTCAAAGTCTTTAACTGTGCAATTCCTCCTTCTGTAACATAGGCAACCTCATATGGCCCAAGCCAAGGCATTCTGAACTTTCTTGGATTCTTCGTGAACTTACTGTCATATACCAGAACCAAATCGCCTTGCTTAAATGCCTTCTTGATGTGTATGTCATGGTAAAACTTTTCTCTTTCCTTCTGTACCTATTGATGGAATCTTGCAATAAATATGTCTTCTTCAAGTTCAACCAACTGTGCGAGCCTCTCTTGAACAACGCTAGTGTCATCCATATCTGTAAAGGATGCGATTCTTAAGCTTGGGACCAAATATTCCATCGGGACAACTGCTTTGAGACCATAAACCAACTTAAAGGGAGTCTTCATGGTCAGCTTCTTGCAAGTCGTTCTGTAGACCCATAGTACTGCTGGTACTCTTAAATCCCAGTAATCCCTACTCACACTACAAATCTTCGTCAGCGCTGTCTCCAAAATCTTGTTGAATGCTTCAATTGTTCTGTTTTCTTATGGATGGTAGGGTGTTCTCTTCTGATGATGGACTAAAAATTCCTTAGTCAAGGCTTCAACAATCTTATTGATGAAATGTGTGCCTTGATTTCTCATAAGGATCTTCAAGCATCCAAACCTAGTTATGATGTCATCAAATATTAAGCGAGAAATTCTAGTTGCACTACAGTCCTTAACTGCTCTTTCTTCAGCCCATCTGGTCAAGTACTCTGTCGCAGTGGTTATGTATCTGGCTCCTGTTCTCTTTCCCAGTGGGTTTATAGGTCCCATGAAATCAATGGCCCATTTCTCAAATGGTTGTAGGGTTAGTTGCGGTACTAAAGGCATTTCATATTTTTTGGATGATTTTCTAACTCTTTAGAATACATCACAGGCTCTGTAATAGTCCTTAGCATCTCTTTGTAAGGTAGGCCACCAAAGGCCAGCTCTAAGAACCTTCTACGATGTTGCTTTCCCTGCATAGTGTCCTCCTGCAATTCCTTCATGAGCTTCTGCAAGGATCAATGGTCGCTCTGTCTCCATAACACACCTCCTTAATATCTCATCAAGCCCCATCTTGTATAGTTGTCCAACTATAAGTGGAAATTCTGCAGCGCGCACTACCAACTATTTCTTCTGGATGATTGTATAATCACGCGGTGCCATTCCTATTGACAAGAACTGGACTATATCCGTGAATTAATTGTCAATATTTCTAATGGCCAACAACTGTGAATCCGACGGTGTATCCGCCAAACTAGTAGTCTCTTCTCCATGTTCAAACCTTGACAAGTGGTCAGGACCTTTCTTCATTCTTCCTAGCTTAACCATAATCTCAAAATCATATTCCTAAAATAGCAGAAGCCATCTGCATATTCTCCACCCCAACATTGGCTTGTTGACTAGGTATTTCAACGCAGAGTGATCAGTAAACATTTTAAAGTGTCCTCCCAACAAGTAGTGGAGAAACTTCAGCAGTGCATACACCATGGCTAACCCTTCTCTCTCAGTGGTGGTGTAATTAATTTCAGCCGTGGATAGCTTCCTTCTAGAAAAGGCTAATGGGTGGTCAATGTATTCAGCTTCTGGTTGTGCTAACATAGCTCCTAATGTAATAGAGGATGCATCGACATGTACATGAAATTCCTTACTCCAATCTGGGAAAACCAGGATAGGCGTAGTAACCATTTTCTGTTTTAGTGTGTCTAAGCTCTGTTGGCATTCTTTTGTCCAATTAAACTGACAATATTTCTTCAAAATCTTCTCCATGGGTGCTATGATCTGTGCATATCCTTTAATGAACTTCCTATAATATCCAGTGTGTCCCAGCGCAGTGCGTAGCTGTTTGACTGACGTAGGAGGGGGCAGATCAACTATAATAGAAATCTTAGATGGGTCTACCAACAGTCCCTACTTACACACAATATGACCTAACAACACTCCAAAGGGTGAAAATAAGATTCACTTATTTAGATTCAAGGCAATCTAACACTGCCTACACTTATCCAACATTAATCTTAAACATTCAATATGATTTTGTAATAAGCTAAAAACAGTCCAATCATCAAAATATGCTTTCAGGAATTTATGTAAAAACTCCTTGAACGCTTCGACCACCACCTGGAAAATATGGCTAGGGCATTCTTCAATCCAAATGACATCCTTGTATGCTAGTAGAATCCCCATTCTGTTGCAAATTTGGTCTTATGGAGATCTTCCTTGGCAATTCAGATTTGATGGTATCCTGAAAATCCATTTGTAAAAGAATATACCTCTTGTCCTCCTACATTATCTAGCAATTCGTTAGTAAATGGTGTAGAAAATGGGTCATGAAAACATGCATCATTCAAATTTCGGAGATCTATGCAGATCCTGATTTCTCCTGTCTTCTTGACTTGTACCACCATAGAGCTAATCCACTCTGACTGTTCAACATGTTCTATGATTCCTGCTTCCAACATTCTGTCAAGTTCAATCTTCACTTTCTCCTTATATTTAGGGTTCAATTTGTAGGGTCTCTGTTTGACTGGACTTGCATCTGGTTTCAAAAGAATCCTTATCCCTCCTATGGGCCCTTTAATGCCCTTCATATCAGTGAAATTGGTTGGAAACAAGTCCTGATATTCATGCAATAACTCTGTGATCTTGTCAATAGTGGCAACATCCCAATAATATCCAACATTTGCAAGCTTCGGTGTTTGCTCTATTCTAATGTTGAATTTCTTGATCTTGATCGGCTATCCAATGAAAGATAGTTCAACTCCTGGTCCTTCTATGTCTCTTTGTCCTTCTTTTTCGGCGATGTTCACCTTCCTAGGATCATCGTCTTCGTCAACATTAATATTGTAATAGCCTTGCAATTTCTAGAGAGGCACAGTCCATTCGTCCTCTTCTTGTTCCAAATGGAGGCTAGGTGCCTCCTCAAATAATTTATGTCTTACAATATGTAACGCTTGATCCACGATAGGATATTGGCTTTCAAATAAAAAGGTAGTTACAAAGTTCTAAGTCATACCTTCCCAATCTGCACTGATGAGGCACAGTTCTACTTGTAGGTACCAATTGATAGGGGTTGTGTCCAATGTGTTGATGAATTTGTGCACCCACTGCTCTTGAGGAATGCTGCTCCAGGATTCCTCGCAACGTCACACATGGTCCTTCAGACAACTTCAACCTATGTACCTAACTTCGTAGCCTTCTACTTGCTATGAAAACTGTGTTGTAATCAAAGTGTGATATTGTACCCATTCTGTAATGTATTTTTTGTGTTTCCCCCACCATATTGCTGGGGTTTCTTTTAGTGCCTCATCCATTCACAACAATATTTGTTGTATTGGTAAAATTTCTTCAAATTCCAACAAGAAAGCTTCCAAATGATTTAGACCATCAAAGGTGGGCAAGTTACTTACTGTTGTGCCGATCCAACAAACTTCTCTGGTTAATCTAGCACATATCCTTGTAGATACTTCGTACATTTTGTTCTGCCAATTCTCCAGTGATTCTTCTGAATCTAATGAACATGCACTATCACTTCGCTAGCTTAGGTTCCCATCTGCCATAGGATTAATGCAATCCTGTTGTTTGGTTGTTAATTTGTATATGTTTTCTAGTTCATATGCGTGGTCTTCTTCCCTGGTGGGTTCTGTGTATCTCTGACCTTCGTCGGGATCCAAAGGTGAAATGACCCTAAGGCCATCTCCTTCAAACGTTATTCTTCTTTTCTTTAAATCAACCACAATGGAATTATTGAAAGCCCAATCAATTCCTAGCAATGCAAAGTCAGGACAACTATAATCAACTATCTCAATCACCTCGAAGTCTGCAAACGTCCTTACTCCGTCGATGTCCACTGGGACATGTTCCAATCTTCCAAAGGGGCTTACAGCTTGTTGATTAGCCATCCTAAGCCTGATAGGGGAGTATATCAACTTAGGTTTTCCCAGCAGTGCCCAGGTCTGCTTGGTCATGACATTGACTTCCGATCCTAAGTCGAGGACTACATAGTCTATATCATACTCTCCAATTTGAGCATTTAGGTGTAGTTCCTTATTTGTCCTTCTCTTTTTAGAGACTTGGTGTACTTCCCTATTTAGCAAGGGGTCTATCTTTCCTAACTCGTACTGTCTGATTAAATTTTGTAGCTCTTGTACAACACTTTCATCCTGAACCAACTTAATACAAGTATATAAGAATTCCATGAGCTTTCTTACCTCTTTTCCTTCTTCTGGAAAAGTAGACTGGTTGAATGCCATAGGAATTACACATTCTCTTACTTCTAGTCATGTCTTCGATGAAGAACCTTGATAACTCCCAAATTCTTTTCTTGCCTCCTCAAATATTTGTTTTTCTTTCTTTGCATCAAAAAATTGTGTCTTCTTTGCAACTTTCATGACCCCTGATTCTTATATAGTCTTTCCTTGGGTCACTTTGTCTTCTCCTGTAACAATGCCTCCTTTAGTGATAACAATGACTCTAGTGTTCTCTCCGCAAGGTTCAACGTATATCAGTTGCACTTGCAGGTTCTGTTGAGGTCCTCGTCTCTCCTGAAGTTTGGCTAGTACCACAGGACAGTCTTGGATAACATGTTCAAATGAGCTACAATAGCTTCAAGTGGTACAAGGGTTCTGACAGTCCCTTTATAAGTGTCCTAGTTGCGCTCAATTATAATAGATGATCTATCCTCGACCTCGACCCATACCTCCTCTTTCTCTTCCTCTGAATCCATCATGAGGGTTGAAGTTTCATCTTCCTGGGGAATTATACTGCGCAGTGCTTCCTTCTTGTTGCATTTCGCCTTGAATTTTGTATATATACCTTGACCTTTCATGCATGAGGTCATAATCCCTACAATCCCTTTCATCGTGTCCTACCAACTTACAGAATGTGTAATACAGATTTTTGGGTGTCTGGACATATTTTTGCAGATAGTAACATTCACCAGGGCGATGTCGATTTCTACATACCTCACACCAGAGGCCAAGTATTCATGAAATAAGGGACAATGTTCCTTTTCATGGCCTTTTGATTTTCATATGATACACCAGATGTCTTCTCTTTTATCTTTTCCCTTGTCTTTCTTCATATCTTTGACCTGTAGAGATAAACTAGTTAGTTGACTCAAGATTTGACTCATACCTGGGCTGGATTCTCCCATAAGGGTTGATTCTAACTTCATGGCGATCTCCAGTGCCTCATCCTATGAAGTAATCTTCTATTGCATCAGAGGAAATCTGATGTGTGGTAAGAGGGAAGCAATGAACCATTCCTTGTTCTGCTCATCTGGGATCTAGAAACTCAAATGGCTTGTCAAGGTCTTCAATCTTTGATAAAACTCCCACACAGGTTCAACTATTTTCTGCTTGATTTCTTTTAGCTCTATAATGCACTGCGACTCTGAATTAGGTTTCTTGAATTCAGCAATTAGCACAGTCTTAATGACATTCAACGGTTTCAGTGTAGTTCCTTGGACAAATTTCATGTACCAGCTTAGTGCACGATCTCTTAGGGTAGTACTAAGATGATCTCATTTAACAACTTCATCGACGATATTATTAATACTCAATAATGCTTCACATAAAAACCAGTGTTGATCAGGATCTTCAAATCCATATCCTCTAAAGGTGGGTAACCTCATCTCATCTGCCATAGGTCTTCCTAGGTTTCCTGATTGAGTATGTGGTGGACTGCTAGTGATAGTGCTAAGAGTTCTCTGGTGACTCTGATTACTCTGATTACTTAATGTTGCTGAAACAACAGGAGGAATAATAGTACTTACTTCAATAGTCGGCACTGTTCTTGAAGTTTCTGTCTCTTCCCGGTGAGGTTCTTCAACTTTCCCTTCCTCTGCCCTAGAAGATTCTGAATGCTCTTCATCTGTCAGATCTGCCTCTTCTCCACTATAGAAACCCTCGTCCCCGTAGGTCTTCTTAAACAGGTTCACAAGAGGGACTTCTTTGAACTCTCTCCCACTACGCGTATGTCTAGCCTCTGTGTCACTGTCGCTGTTTGAGTTCTTGAACATTAGCCTTATACAATCTGAACAACTACTGTATCTTCAATATGTTCTTCTCATGTAATAACATCTTGATCTTCAACTTCAAAAAGTTTAGAAATTTTCCTCTGGGTCCCTTGAAGAAATACCCTCAACTTGGCTATATGAATCTACTTTGTCAACAAAAAACTCGATGATATACCCTCCAATGGTACTATCAAACCAGTGATCTACTTCTCTTGACATGACATTATCAAATCTCTTTACCTTCTTGATCAATGCCGATGTCCAAACCACAGGTGGTCTAGATATGATCTCAAATTGGGTGTCTACTAACCTAGCTAGCCACTCGTATAACTCCTGATGAATTCCTCCAAAGCAAATCTCATGTATATCAGTAAAGATATATCTTCCCAACCAATCCTCTGTACTAATACTAGGGTTCTTGTTATGGGCTTCAACTAAGTCCTTTTCTTGATCCTCTATCCACTTTTGAATCTATGCCTTTGATGGAAACCACCTTGACATCCCCTCAAGAAGATTCATGCCCCGAGAACAGAACCATTTGTTGGCACAGGGGTAGACCCAGGGTTCAACTCCAAGAGAGCACCAATAATCCCTAACTACTGGCCCTTTCAACAACACCTGTGAGGCAGATGCAGTCTCACTCGAAGTAGCTATGGGGGGTTGTAGGACACAAATGTCTACAACCAAGGGAATACAAAGTGCATCCAATACAAGAACAACACAACATCTAGATATCAATTACCAGCTTAGATCTACTTTGCACAACTATCTATCAGATCTAACACAATAATGCAATAACAATATATCCATAAACAAGAGAACACAACATCGATCACACACAACACAAAGATGTACGTGGTTCACCCTCTTCCTAGGGCTACGTCCACAAAACTGTGCTTTATAATATATTAATATGAAAGCGTACAGTTCTTATCTGCGCTCTTAGCCAGCAGATCTTTTGTCTTCCTCTCTGTCTTCCCTCCCTGCACACCCAGTTGTAGGGTTGATCTTCACACCTAGCTGAAGATCTTAAAACACAAACTTCCCTCACTTCTCAATGCTTCTCTCCCTCACTACAATGATCACTCATAATAATCAAAAACTTGGAACGACAATAACAACAACAACCAAACCATCAAAGTTCCTCTTGACCTTTATTTATACATTACAATAGCTCACCGACAACCTTAGGCCAAAACCTAAGTGTCAAAACCCTAGGTGTTTAAAACCCTAGGTCAACTTGACTCGCATTTTCAGGGCTTCGCCAGCATGTCTTTCCTTCCTTATCGTGCGGTGCTCCAAAGCTTCCAATGATGCATTTTCCCTCTTGCTAAGTTGTCCACGATTTGTCTTCCTTTCTGATCTATCCATCCTCGATCTCCTCGTCCAACGGATTGATTTCTCTTACTTTGCACCATCTTTTCTGCTCTTCTGCTCACTTCGAACCAGTATCAGTCACTGTGTCTTTTGCACAGTTCGCATTCCGTCTTTTCTGCTTTAATCTTCGCTTACTTCCATACCCAAGGGAAAACAGACCTCTTGTGTTGCAAATTCAGGTTCATATTTTTCTGTACATGACCAAGAGGAGGGTTTTTATGTTGATAATGGAACACTTCGGGTCACATTGATTGTTATTTTAGGTTCTCATTCTCCTATCTCATCTTTTCCATCACAAGGAATGGAAGAGGAACCTATGGGGAAAGACATGAATGTTGATCATTGTGTTAATGAAGAAAATATGGGCACCCATGACATGAATCCTTCCTCACCCATGGATGATTTGGAGGTAGTTTCTTTTGATTTGAACTGTCATGCTATTATCAATTCTCCTAGTTCAATCGAGACAGAGAAATAATGTTTTCCTACTGCTGATGGATTAGTTGTTGAAACTTCTTATTCTAAGAATTCTTTTTAGTTTATTCTCTCTTCTAACCATGAGCATGTGTTGAAAGATATTTCAGATTCTCATATTTTGCAAGAGAAAAATAACCATGCTGGTCATTTCACTCAAGGAGAACAAATAGACATACATGACATATCTCTTTTATCACACCAATCCACATTTTTCTTGGAAGAGGAAAATCATGTTGAGGAAGAATGTGTTGATTGTGAATATAATCCTAGGGTGGATCCTACCAATTCACAATCAGTCACTAATATGATTGAGGAAGAGGAAATACCATTAAGGGAGTCACTTTTTGAAAACATTTCTTTTTCAAGAGAAGATTTTAATTCTCTTAATTCTTCCACTTATAATTATTTGTATCATGATCTCTTTAATGGTATAACTTTGTAGGAAACTACCCACCATCCTATTCAGATAAACTCAATGGGGCTGACCCATTTTAAAGTACTTGATGGTGGAAAGGTGCATATGGAAGATAGATAGGATTAGACCTCTTCCATTGAACTTAGTACAACTATCCCATATCATCTGTTTTCATGGGATGAAGGAGATATTGTAGAAGATGTATCTCAAACCATATCTCTTTCTTCTTCATCTTCATTTTTTATTAGTAGAGAATATTCTTGTTCAAGTAACCCTTTAGTTGAGATTGTTAATACTATTAGATTTCACCATTGTCTTTAAGACATCTCTTATGCCATGGTAGAAGCTAGTCCATGTATAACCTTTGATCCAACTAGTTTATCTCAAGTTGATGGTTGCTTGAAGTATGAGCCCCAGGAGGCTTGCCAAGACAATGAGGCTCTTTGGTCTACACCAATGGTTATGTTAGGCCCTCATTCTTTTGGTTTTCATTTAGGAATAAACAAGTTTATCAACACAAATATTCTCTCATTGAGTACACTTCATTTATATTCTATACATGGTTCTCATTTGGTATGCTATTTTTCCTTAAACTCCCTCCATCAATTCTATGTTAGTCATGGTATATTTTATGATAGAATCGAAGTATGGTTGGAGGAATATTACTCAATGAATGTTCCCATGAATTCTCACTTTCACATATTTAATATGATGAATAGAGTTTTTGGTGTTTTAATTCTTCCTACTTTTAGTCTATTTTATTCCAAGTTCTGTCACTAATTTTTTCTCATGAACATACATGTACTTGATTGGGATTATACGAATGGATACATTGGCATTATGAATTTACATAGCTTATTATTTTCATCCATTGTAGCATAGGATATGAGTAAGATATAATAGGCTAGTTTCTCTCCTTTGCATAGTTTAGCTCTGCTTTCTAGTTTTTTAATCAATTTTATGTTTTTCTTTTCCTTTTATTACTGTTGGATGAACAACGATTGAAATTATCATCAAAGATGGAAGGAAATAAAAGGCTTGCCCACCGATTTTTTTTTCTGTAAATAATTTTTTATATATATGAAAAAAATATTTTATTTCATTCTCAAGCCTTCCTATGTGCTCGGGTAATTTTCAGATCAATGATTCCATGCATGATCGCCATGTCAAAACCTTTTTCAAGCATTTTTTCACCTTAAAAGTGGTTCTTTTAAATAAAGGATATTATTTATTCTCTCTTTTGGTGAAAATGGACACTCATATTTGCCCCATAATTATATCAACATGATTCTAATTGGAAGACTTTGCTTGATTGAGTGTCTTTTGAGATTTGGGCTTGTTGTCCGATACATAGTGAATGGAAATTTTGAGTGATTAATTCTACCCATCTGAAATTCAAGCCACTCCAATTCTTTGTAATTTATTTCCATGATTATTTTTTGGTTTGGATTATTCAAATGGTTTTATTTCCCATCAACTATTTTCTTCGATTATTTTCAACCAACATAATTTCCCGTATAGAATTTTCTTAACATAGTGATCTTAGCTGATTTTTATTTCTTTTGAGTTATTTTATTTCAGTACTTTTAGCTTTAATTTTTTGGCATTGGCTGCACATATCTTATGCTTTATTCAATTAGTCTTTTAAGGATGAGTTTCTCTTATATCTTGCAACTTTCTTGATCTAAGTTTCCTTAAATACATATCACAAAGACACATTTTTTCAAGCTGCCTGGAAACATGTTTTGACATTGTGGACAACACTTTTAAATATTTATGTTGATATTGTTTTTACAAAAATTATTGGAAATCAATCATTTTATTCCCTAATTCACTGATTGACCAAAGAATCAATCCTACTACCGCCAATCTGATGGGGGATTTCAGACCCGTTCCTTTCTTGAAGAGTATCTTCTAATCCCTTGGGTTTGTTGATTTTGGGTCACTTATCATGGTCACATTCTTAATTAATCTAACTTTTATCATGTCTTAATACTACCCACTAATCTCCAAGTTGAAATCATTCAAATTTTTAGGGGTTGTAAATACCTTGATGGAGAATGCCAATCCAACTTCTAAGATGCTTAAATTCGAGTTTTCAACATTTGTTTTCATTTTAGCCATGGTAATAATTTTCAGGATGTGAATTGATTGTGGGTTGAAACTCATCAATCTATCGATCCCCACACTCTTCAACATTCCTTAAACCCAAAAAATCAATTTATGCATAACTTGGAAAGATGAGCATGTTTGAGTCATGTTGGAATATCTTGGATCTTTCTTACTAATGAGATTGCTGATTATGTTTTTTGGATTATATGCCTGATTCTTTGGATGAAAAACCTATCTAGTAGAGTGAAAAGCTACATACTCTTCTGGTCCAGTTCATTTTTTCTATATTCTATGCAATATATAAGCTTGAGGAAGTGAAATGCATAATTTCTCTAATTGGAACACTCTTGGGAACTTGAGGATATCAATTTCATGGATTTTCCCATCATGACAAACATCAACTTATCACCTATTAGAAATCATACCTTACTCACTTCATTCATTGATGATTTATAATTCTATATTTCATTCATGATAGGGGAATCAATCCATTTAGGCTGAGATTTGAGATTACTTGGGGCTTTCCAAAGTGTCTTAATTGCTATCATGTTTTCCTCTTTCCTCTGACAAGGTTGAATATGATTATACTAATGTTGCACATCATTATCATTAATAATTAGAGGAAGCATATACCTTGGGGTGAAATGTTAATAATTTTGAATGAGGTTTTTATGAAAAAGGATTGGTAGTGGATATGTATCTTTTGACCATGAATAGAATTATAATTTTGTGGTTCCATTCGTTTAAATTGATTGATTTTGATTGTAGGAACAAATAGTGTGTCTATGGGATCTAAATCTCACAATAATCAACGACACTAAATCTCATGTCAAAGACAATATTGTGGGAACGCACATACAGTTTATCTCTTATGAAGAAGGTTGTGATATTTGACTCAATGAACAACATATGGATACTTGATGACAACATTGGCACATGCATAAGTTTATGAAAACCAATTTAGTTCCATTTTACATTACCTTAGCACACTTTTCTTGGGATTAGTTTTAATTTTGGTCTTTATTTTTCCTTTTAATCTAATTCTATTTTAATAAGTTGGTAATTTAAAGGAAGAGTTTTTCCCAAACTATCAAATAACTGATCATACCATTTTATTTTGTTCTGTAGATTAGGAAAGGACTGATGCAACCAACAACTCAATTTTTTTTTCTCTTTAATGAAGGAAACTTAGGGAAGCGTTAATCTAAACTTGGTTGCTCGGATTCCATTGGGACAATTTTGTCTAATTAACCAAGAATGTCACCAACCCACCAATTGATCAGAAATGTTGTATTATTCATATGCTGATATCTGATCTAATGGATATTTGGAGTCCTTTTGATGAATATGTTTGATGACCTATATAACTATGATATCCCCTTTTTGCCTCATCAGATTGAATTGTTTGAATTTTTGGGATTAATAATTATTTCTGATGGCAAGGAGAAATTGGTTCTTGGGTGTGAAATATGAAATGTAATTTATGTTATTGAAAAATTCATTGTTTTTGAATATGCAAAGGACTTGTTCATGTCAAGAAATATTTAAAGCTTATGGGTTGTGGAATATTCATGTGAGTGAATCTAAAAATCTATTTTGACTAAACTTCTACACTGACCCACTTTGTTATGTTCCCGAAAGCTTTTTCTTGTTTCACTAAATGAAAGAGAAATTGTATGTGACAATTAGATTAGAGGAAAGTGTTGCAATTTTTTTTACTAAATCATCAATTCTCATAATCTTGCTTGTTCTTCATTTCATAACTTTACCCTAGGAATCTTTCTATTGGGTTTTATGTTCAACAGTTAACATTTCTTGCAATTATTGCTCTTGGCTTACTTTCTAAGATTTTATTGAGAATCCATTCATTAATAATGCTCATGATCTATATTATGCTACTGGCCTATATTTCACGATTAATTATTCCCGTAATGACTAATAGAGTGTGATTTTGATTCTTCTCTTAGTTTGGTGCAATCACTTTCTTTATTTTGATTTGTACATAAGTTTAATTCCTTTTTGCTTAATTTTCAACCATGGAAGTGGGATCATATTATTATACCATCAGAGGTGGAGTCTTAAATTTATCCAATTCCTTCGGGCATTTTAACAATCTGCAATTAAATCTCAAATTTGTTGGTCAATGCAAGCCTGGTTAGATATCAATTTTCTTGATCCGTGCTTATCATAGTCTTGTAGATTTTTGGTCCTAGATTTTTTTCTTAATGGATCTTAGCTTGTGTGAAAAGTTTATTTAATAAAGTTTTTTCCCTTATTACAATTCTTGGAGCTGGAATAATGATTTCTTTGTGTATATCATTCACACTCTATTGCTACCACCATATTTATTACTTGTTTCTTGGTTCTGTTCTTATTTTTCAACCATTTTTTCATTCTTTTAATGACTGAAATTCTAGATTTATACTTCTCTTAGTTTAGTTTTCTTTTCATGAATTGGCTTCAATTTTATCGCTTTCTTTCTTCTTGTAAATATTGCTTCCACCCTTTATTTTGAATGTTGGTATGTTCCCTGAGCTGATTTGACTCCTTAGTCTTCCTTGAGGATTATTTTAAATTTGAGGGATGACTTGGTCCAATTCTGGTCACATACTGAAGAAATATATTACAGGCCATAAGATGCATGTGTTGCTCTATCTAAATTAACATTCATGAAGTTCCTAGCTGTAGGTATGGATTAATAGTTGTGCTTGAACACATGTGCCCATTGAGCATACCATGATAATCCACAAGTATAGGAAAGTGTCTATCTAGCTTTTCCTTTGATTTCCATTCACTTCATATTAATAAAATGGTCAATACTATGTTGGTTTTTAGGGACACCTGTGACCTAAACTAAAATGCATAACATCTACTCATCAAATCAAAGCAAATCTCATATCACCCTGCTTCCGACACACCCTATGTGCATATGGATATCTATATACAAATCTAAAAGGGTGAGCATATTTTGAAATAAAAAGGAAGTTGAAAGACCTGTTAATAGTGTGGGAAGTACAAGTAAACCCGTCGGGGATATGGACATATGTTGGCAGTGGGGCTATGCTTGTACAGTACCAATAAAACTTCATTGGGATATGGACACTCACTGGCACCAAAGTAATGTTGGGAAAAGAGAGATGAGGAACACACTTATGTATACGTTTGATTGTTATAAAAGTGAAAACCCATGGTTAAACCAAATCTAATCTGAATTGTGTAGCCAATAAAAGAATTTACTTCATTATGTGGCTCTTTGAAAAGGATATGTTAGATTACAAGTACTAGAAATATTGGGTTATATCTTTTATAAAATTGGCATCATTGTGGTACCCATGATTATTGGAAAGTTGTCTACAGTTTGTTGATATTATCTTTAAAATTTAGATCTAAAGTAAAGGCCCTTGACTTTTGTTGATAGAGATAACTGGTTCTTAAAGTGTGTCACCATTTGTTGATGCCACAATAAACCCCCTTTAATTTATCTTTTACAATCAAAAGGAAAGGGACTCCCTACTAAAATTTGAACTCTAATACCTAATCCTCTACTGTTGGAGCCTAATCATGCTAATTTTTTGTCTACCTTTAGAGAGTTAGGGGTTTATCTTGATTGATTTTATTCTTTGATGGAGGTTGATCATTCCTTTTGCTCTTATGATTTCAAATGTCTTCATGATGCTTCTTGACCTAATATGTTTTGTTGACATTTGTATGATTGAATTTACACTTTATATTTCAAACTTCTGTAGATTCTGAAGTGTTTGAGTATCCTATATGGCTGCAAGGTTTGATGTTCTATTGACTATCTTAGATGAGTTTGTTTTTCGATATTTTCTGAATGGCTAATTCAAATTATTCATTCTCTTGCTTGCATGTTGTACTTAATATCTTCATCTTTATTCTCTTGTATATGATCACACTCTTTAGTTTCAAACTCTTAGCTTCAGTCACACAATCACTAATCCTTCTCTTGAGTTTGAGACTTAGCACATGAATTTTTTAAGAAACTTGTCTACATATATTATTGATTATCTTTCAATAGACCCGACACTTACTTATGATGTTTTCTTGAAGGCGGGGAATAAAATGTTTATGGTATATTGGTAAGTCTTCTTTTAATCGTATGATTGATCTCATATTCTCTATGGTTGTAGGAGCAGGTTCGCAGGATCACTTTCTTCACACGATTGCTTCAAACTTGAGATGCACGTGGGGGGAATCCATTGATATTATTCCTCTTTCCTAGAACTATTTATATCCAGATATTTTTTGTAATTTGAAGAAAATGATCAACATTATGGACTAATCCTCTTCTTTCCCAAGCCTCATCCAGATTTTTCTTTTTTCACCTTTGTGGTCATGAGGCTAGAGCTTTAATCGTTGTCCAGAACTTTGATCCTTAACAGGATATCCCTCATCGAGAAGTGAGTTACCTTGGATTTCCTTTTCCTTGAGATCTTAATATTCCAAGGATATCAGATCCACCTCTCTCACATGCCTGTTCTTGAGCCTCTTCATATTGATATCTACCGGGTTCCTCTTTTGGCCTTCTCTCTCTTGAAAAACCTAGGCCCAAAGTTTATTGAGCTTCATGGATGAAGGTATTTGTTGTGTCATTTCCCAATGTCTACTCACTATCTGTCGTAATAATTATCATGCATTTTTTATCCAGGTGGACATCGGTGGCCACCCACCTATTCCATGGCCTCGAAAAATAGTTTTCCATCTTGGCAGTTTTTCGACAGTATTTCGGTTTCCAAACTTTCGGGGTCGTTTTGAGGCCCTAAATGACTTTTTTTGGGGATTTGGGGCCCAAGTGACTGCCAAAATCACTATCATGGATTAGTACAAAATCATTCTTCTAGATTAGACCTTTCCAACGGTGTATCGAGCGCCCCAAACGGAGATCGTATGAAAAAGTTCCACCCCTGGGAAGTTGACGTATCAACTACCCCCATCGGGGCCTGCAAACCTTTTGGATTTTCATCTTCCAGGGTTAGGGTTTTGGATTTTACCTATTTTAAAAAGGCCTTTGGAGCCTCATTGTAATAATAATCTTCTTGTGAGTGAGAGTAGCTGTCACATCTCTTCTTAGAGATAAGCTTTCACCATTCTAGCAAGTCTTTCACTCTGTATTTTTACAGTTCTGTACATTTCACACATTAATAGAAATTGTGTGTTATTGTATCTGTGTTTTTATATATTTGATATATTTATGTTATATTGTTGGATATATGATACATCTATGTGCATTTCTTTATTATATCTCCGCTCTCATTTTGTGCCGAAAATAATATGGATCAGTGGTATCAGAGCAGGCTACTCTTGATCGTTTTTCAATGCATGTCCCCGAAGAGGTCTGAGTATAGAAAGTTGGGTCTCGAGCTTGTCTCTCTTGAGGAAAATATCTCTCGCATGCCCAAGAAACCCTCCATGGTGTAAGAAAATATAAACGATGGAGCAAAAGATTTTATTAATCTGTTGCTTGAGAAAGCTCTCACACGACAGAGGGACGAAATGATGGAGAATTTTTTCCACATCCTTCAACACCTGTCGATAACAATAGGTGTGTCTTCATCAAGCGACCACTTTGGAGGCACCTTGCCTTTCAAGGTACATGTTAATTTTTATATTCTTGTATTTTAAGGTCAGATAGATGTGGATGCCCTAGACAAATGGTTAAATTTGCTAGAAGGTTATTTATCTGTTCACCATTTTTCTAATAGGGAAAAGATCACCTTCACACTCCTTAAGGCTCTCCCCCATTTCAACATTGGTGGAAAACTTACTGGGAGAAAATTTCCACAAAGGAGTCCATAATATATGGGGTCGATCACACTTGGGATTTTGTTTTGGATGCGGTCAAGGAACAATATTACCCTATTGGAAACTATGAAGACCAGTACATGAGATGGACCATACTGCGAAAAGAGAGGAGCCAAGCAGTTTCATAGTTCACCAATACCTTCGATACCTTGTGCACCAAGCTAGGTATCAAATACTTCGAGCAAAATTTGATTTTGAAATACTGCGAGGATCTACACATATACATCCAAATTGAAATGGATTTTCTGGATATCTCATCACTCAGTGCTGGGTATCGATATGATATTAAAATCGAGCATAAATTTAGGCACCAGAACAAATGGGAGTTTGGATCTGCAAATCCACAACAACCAAAGTATGAGAAAGACGACCCTAATGAACAACTTCCTGAAAACTGGTCTAAGCCACGGGAAAAGAAGGGTCACAAGAAGATGAGGAAGGACACTAGAAAATGGTGCGATTTCCACAAAATCCCCTAACACAACATTGATGAATGTCTCTCAAAACAATCATTGGTGGTTGAGAACAAAGACAAGGAGACAAACCCTAATTCAAAATATGATTTTGAAAATATTGGTAAAAGATAGATCATCGACACAGACCCCACTGCTATTGTCGCAAGCACAACAATTCAACTAGAAGAACTAACAGATCCTGAAGAGGGGGAGCACCTTTTTCATTCACAGATGTGGGTTAAGGGGACCCCGCTGCATTTTATTGTTGATAACAAAATCCAGAAGAATCTCATCTCAGTAGAGGTCATCAAACAGTTGGGATTGTCGACAACAACACATCCACAACCATACAACATCGGGTGGCTTCTCCAAGGATGAAATCTTCGTGTCAGTCAGCAGTGTCGATTGTCATACAACATCAAACCCTTCAAGGATGAGGTATTATGTTATGTTTCCCCACTAGATGTCTGTGATGTTTTCTTGGGCCAACCATATATGTGGAAGCGCCATGTTGTTTATGAGTCTCGACCTCGTAGTGTCATTGTTAATTTGGGGGGACATATCTACAGAATACTAGAGGTAGTTCCAACTATTGTCCCACCTAAACAATGCTGCAAGGCAGTATCTCATACTAAAAAATTTAGATTCTTCACAATCTATTCCACGGGCTTGAAAAATGGTTTTCCATCTTGGCAGTTTTTCGACAATTTTTCGAGTTCCAAACTTTTGGGGCCGTTTTGAGGCCCTAAACGATGTTTTTTGGGGATTTGGGACCAAGGTGAATATTAATAGAATTGAATTGGGCTAGTTGAAAATCATTCTTCTTGGTTATACCTTTCCAACAGTGTATCGAGCACCCCAAATAGAGATTGTATGCAAAAGTTACACCCCCGAGAAGTTAACGTATTAACTACCCCCATTGAGGCCCGCAAACCTTTTGGATTTTCATCTTTTGGGGTTAGGGTTTTGGATTTTACTTATGTTAAAAAGGCCTTTGGAGCCTCATTTTAACAATCATATTCTTGCAAATTATATTATCCGTCACATCTATTCTCAGAGATAAGCTTCCACCATTCTAGCAAGTCTTTCACTTTATATTTTTACAGTCCTGTACATTTCACACATTAATAGAAATTGTGTATTATTGTATCTTTGTGTTTATATCTCTGATATATTTGTGTTATATTGTTGGATATATGATACATATCTGTACATTTATTTATTATATCTCCCCTCTCATTTCGTGTTGAATATAATCTAGATCAAGTGTGGTCTGGTGTAAGGAGCTATTCCTTGACCTGATCATATTCCCTATCTTTGTGATCCTAACATGTTTTCCCTATGAGATGTTTAGCTTGAATTTATTGGCATGTGTCCTACATCTGGTTAGCATCAATATCCTCTTACCATTCATTTATGTTTGTAACGTTGATTTTTCACGTGATGTTTCATCGTTGTACCCTTGGTCGATGTTACACACTTGACCCCCTAACCTCTCTTAGGCTAGTGAGGTGTCAAAAATTCCCCTTATTTTATTTGATTATTTTCTATAAACAAATATCATATTTGGATTCCACTGGTATCAATATATTTCCAACGACCGTAACCATGCTAAAATTCAAGCTCTGGATCAAACGTTATGGCCTCCTAAAGTTCCAAGGCCTTCATCCATATTTTCCAACTTGCCCCCTGTCAATGGTGCCATATGACATGACACTAACATGGATGTTGACACAAAACCTACCACTTGGCCCGTTGATCCACATTTAATATTGGAATTCATCCATTCCAAAATGTTATAGGTCATTTCAATTAACTCCTCTTGACAATGATCAACTCCATTATGATCAATATCTTCCGATGATGATCTACTCTTTCTAATCAAGTCATTCCTGACCTGATCAACTCCTTCCGAACTTGATCATATCTTTTTTATCCGATCATCTCATTCCAATATGATCCACTCATTCCTGAGCTTACCTTTTCGACCCGATCATATCTTCTCGACCAACTTTGTCCCGATCCAACAAATCTTCACTATCATATCAACTCTTTCCAACTCGACCAACTCATTCATGGCACAACCAAATCTTCCCGACCACATTCAAGCAATGATTTTTAAATGGCCATATCTTGGGTTACATGTGTCATAATCATGTCCATGATACCTCATTAGAAAGGTATCAAGAATAGGAGTGAAATGGAATGGGTATCTAGGTCATAAAGTGACAAAAAATCCTAGAAATTGCAGATAATAGTATGCCACGAATTTAGTGGGAAAATGGACCATGTAGACTTCAGGATGCCATATCCATGGCTACATGCAATGAAATCATGCCCAAGGTAGCTCCCTGGAAAGATGGAAGAGAATGGAACATGATAACACAACAAGAATCGAATGATTGAAGGTAGAAGGTCTTAGAAGACGTAGAATACATAGGAGGCCCGAATTTGATTGAAGAACGGGCTATGCTATGTTCCAACAGTCATATCTCAAACTACATGAGTCGAAATCAAGCCCATAATAGCTTGATGGAAAGATGAGACTGAGGAGGAGAATATTGGATGAACTTAATTAGTAGGCTAATGCCAAAAACAACCAGAATAGCTCAAGGAATAGAAGACGACACCAATGGGAAGAGTTAATAATATTTTTTGTAATTTTTTTAATGAATATAATTTTAAAACTACCTTAGGGAGAAAATAACTACACAAGAGACTCTTCAACTCCTATTTGTAGCTCCCACATATTCATTTTTGAAAAATGTAAAAGAAATTCGAAATGACAAATGACAAAATGAAAGGGGAAAATGAAGTGAATGGTCACTAGTACTGAAGAGTCTCTCTTGTCTTATAAAAGAGGACTTGTTGGATGTAAGAGTGGTCTTTTTCCCATTGTGTAGACTGTGAATACTATTATTTCGTGATATATGAAGAGTAGAAGGAATTTTTGAAGTCATAATTGTTTGCAAATACTTGTGGGACTACTCTACACTTGTGTTTGTTATTTTAGTTTTCTGGGTGCTAATCATATGTACTAATTCTATGCTTAGTATTTAGGATTCTCATGTTTTTATGATTTCTAATGAGTACAGGGTGTTGGATTATTCACCAATACTAAGAGAGGGGGGTGAATCAGTATCGAGCACTTTTTACCATTTCTTAATCAAAACACGTGCACATTAACTTTATCAACAATATATCATTTATGATTACATTCAAAATATCATGAGCAGTACCAATCAATCAATGCATAAAAAATAACCACATACATAGTACACCAGAATTTACATGGAAACCCTAATGAGTGAAAACCA
>JASDQU011104119.1:43945-56301 GCA_032191745.1 Picea mariana | reverse complement strand
ATCCATTATACCGCGTGATCTATTCTTACACATCTTCTCATGGATACTTCAAGTAGTCTTCGTTGCCCGTTTTCTAGCTCGGTATCTGAATCTGTTGCACATGAAGTAATATTGCGCCAATTGAGTACCACGTCTATAGTTGGGTTTACATAATCTTCCTCGCGTGCAGTTGTTCTATACAAATGGTTGATTTCCTCTAAGGCCGGGAAAGTGGGTTCTATGAACCTCTCCCCTTCTGATGGATCTAGTGGTGCTATGACCCTGTAATCTCCGGATTCAAATGTCATTTTCCTAGTCTTCAAATTAATTATGGTCTAGTTGTCGAATGCCCAGTCCAGACCGAATAGTGTCGGGTACGGTGTTGTGCCATCTACTATTTTGATGACTTCAAAATATGCTTTAGTGCACACACCATCAAGATCTACTATTACTCCTTTCAATCTCCCGATTGGTAGGACCCTATGTTGGTTTTCTAGTTTTAGTTGGACATTTGAATATCCCAATGTTGGCTCTTCCATGCATTGCCATGTTTTCTTGGGGATCACATTCATTTTGGATACTAGGTCCAGTATGATATCTCCCATATTGAAATCCCCAATGTTAGCATTCAATCTAAATTCCCCACTTGTTCTTCTTCGTGTGTGTAGATGATTGAAAATTTTCGGTTCTAGCTTTTGTTCAGTCTCGTTGCTACATTTCTCTAGGATGTTTTTCAATATTTTCACAGATGAAGGATCACTAAACATTTTGATGCATGATTGTAAAAAGTATTGGATAGTACTTACTTGTCCCTTGGGTGGCATTCCTTTGGTATGATCCAATGATGGCGTCATTTCGTATTCTGGGGTTTCATGGGCTGGTCGCATAGTGGAAGTCGACGCGGTGTCTACCTCCTGAAATTCTTGTCTGGCTTCCTTAAAAGTCTCATTTTCCTTGGGTGCATCAAACTGCTTCCTTGGTTCGGTGTTCTTCTTTATCCATTGGTTCTGTACGGGTTCTTGTCAGACTGTGTCATCCCCTGTCTTCGTTCCTCCTCGAGTGACTATATTGATGTTTCGTCCATCCTCTCGTGCTTCAGCTGAAATCCATTAAACATTCTAATTGTTTTGGTTCCTCTTTTCTTGGATCTTTACTAATAGTGTATGGCATTCCTCTGTCTCGTGATCCGATCCACGACAATACATACAAGTTGCTGGCGGTAGTGGACATTCCCATGCATAATGTCCCAGTTGATGACAATTGTGACATGTGACTAGTCCTCTACCACGTCTGAAACCTCCTCTGGCTCGTCCTCTTCTTCGATAGCTTGTTTGGTCCCCTCTCGACACGTTGTACTGTGGCGCCTGATTATACTACGCGGTATTATACTGGGGTTGCGTCGGTTTGTACTGTGGCTGTGCATTGTTGTATGGTTGTTGTGGAGTGTTGTACTGCTACTGCGCCGGGTTGTATGGAGTTTAGGCTTGATTGAACTATGGCACTGCTTGCCTAGTCATCATCTCGGCCTGTACCTTGCATGCATCTGATGTTCTTTCCCGCATCAGCTCCATAGTTCTGTAATCTTTGTCGTCGTGGCCTACTGACTTACAAAAGGTGCAATAAGAATTCTTTGGAACTGTCTGGTACTTCTGCATCATCGTGCAGTGATAAGGGTCGTGACCCGGTTTCTTGCATATTTCGCACCATAATCCTCCCTGTGGTAGCGGGTTTGGCATGCATGTTTCCATGTACTGTGCGAATGTTGGACATTCGTTCTTGTGGTGTCCTTCCGTTGCATGTTGTGCACCAAACGGCTTCTCGTTTTTCTTTGTTCTTGTTCTGATTTAACTGAACTGTTAGGTTCTTCAAATCCTCCTTCAATTCTTCAATAGTTAGGTCTGTTTGCTGGTACTGGTTCTCTTCCAACTGCAAGGTTTCCTGTAGATCCTCGGCCTACGTCTAAAAATTTTGTTGTCGTAAGGGATATTTTAGGTGTGGGAGTAGTGCGTTGACAAACAAATGTCAGTGTTGCATCTCGGTCATAAGGTATTTTAACTTCCCCTTCAGTTGCTTGAATCTCTGGTCAATCTCCCATACAGACTCTCTTGGTTTCTGTCTGATCTCGATCATTTCGTTCATGTACTGATCCTCTGAGCTCATCTTTTGGAACTCATTAATCGGTAACTTCTTAATGTCTACCAGTGTCCTTGTCATCCCAAGGTCACTATTCATGTCTAGACTCATGTACCAGTCTAGTGCATGGTCTCTCAGCGTGATCGCTAGCTGTGCAAGTTTGGTATCTTCATCAGTGATCTGTTTTGCCTCCCAGATATTTGCACAAATAAACAAATGCTTCTCGAGGTCTTCTTCTTCTTCTCCTCGAAATTTTGGTAATCTAAACATAGGGTCATGTCCTGCCATTCTAAATATTGAATTGCTACCTCTGCCACGCGGTGTAGATACTTGACTAGTACTGCCTGAACTAGCTCCTCCAGTTGTTGCTCCTGTGATAGATGTACTTCTTGCTTTCAGAATTCTTCCGAAATTCAGTTGTCTAAACGGTGGTGTTCTCTTTGGTGTATTGGTCACACATGGGTTTATGGGTTCCACACTAACATTAATATGGAAAGGATGGCTATCTTCTCCTCCTTTTCTTGGGCCTCTTGTTTTCCTCTCATAGGTTGCACGCAGGATTTCCTCAATATTCTCCACAACCTGGAGATCCTCTACCTCTTCTTCAATGCTTTCCAAGCCCTCCCTCATGGATATGGCTCTTTTCTTGGTATTCACCTTATATTATTAGGGTACTCCGCTACGCGTCATTCCTGGTGACGCCAAGATCCACTTAAGTTGGTCGTCATCCATCAAGATCAGGTCCAAGAATTCCTCCTCCTTCTTTCATTTATCCTCAACTTTGGCCATTTATCCTTCCTCTGTCAGTGCTTCCCCCCGCGGGGAAGTCTAGCTATCTGCTTCCATTGTCATTACACCTTTGTTATAGAGCAGTATTTTAATAGAAGTATACAGTGATCGAATGTACCTTCCATGGGGTCCGTGTAGAAATTCCTTCTCTGTCGCGTTGTATGACTTCATTGTGTCAACTGCAAACTCTGTGATGAAGCCTCTCACAATACTATCAATCCAGAAGTCGATTGCATGAGTGAATTTTTTGTTCACCTGTTGTAACTACTCAATCTGTACTGGGGTCCAATCTAGTTGTCGGATATGGTTCGTCGCGTGGTTATCTTTCAACCTCAGTATCCACTCCTGCAGTATGTGGGGAAAATCATAGAAAAAGACTTCATGTATATCCGTGAAGATGTATTTATCCAGATATTTGTGAGGTGTGAGGCTAGGTTTTTTATTATCCTTTTGGGCAATATATAGCTCTTTAGTTCTCAAACAGCCTTCAACTTCTGCTTTTGTGGGGTTCCAAGGTCTCAACATTCCCTTCTAGTGGCTTAGCAGTCTTCTGGGTTCGCTCATTTTGTTCTCATGCATTCAATCTCATCTACTCAATCCTCTGTTGTTGTTCTCAAAACGGCAACGAAACCATTTGTTAGCTTCTTAGTTGAACGGCTTCTCTCTACTACCTGCGTCGTAGACCCAGGGTTCATACCTATAAGGGTACCAACAAAGCCTAAAACTATCGGCCCTTCTGGTAAACCAGAAGGAAACGCAGCACACAGAATGCATTGTGCAGTCTCACCTGAGATATCTTTAAATGGGTGGTTGTAATACTCAAGTGTTTACAGCTTAGGATTGAGTATGAGATAGAGGATCTACATTCTGAGCCATTAATTTCGATTTATATTACGGCCTACTATTATTCTGTTTTCTACTTTAACTTCGTGGTCTCTATTCTTGATAACTCAACAATAATTACTCAGCAATATAATAACTCATTCATTCATTCATGTCACACAGCATCTAACTAATAAAGGTATGAAAAATATATGCATGCATTCATCACATTACACAGGTATTACCGTGGTTCACCCCCTCCTGGGCTACGTCCACAAAGATTTGGCTCTCGGATTTCTTATTATGGCAGTTCTGTAATTCTCGCGCCTCGTGCTTACAATTCTTCTCAGATGGGTAGGATCTTTGTGAGGCGAACTAGATCGCACTAGGCTCCACAGCCTGCAATCTAATCCTCGAGATCTACCTTTCTTCTTCTTCTCAACTCAATTACTTACAATAACAACTCTCTCATCAAAAAATTACATGAAGATAGTCGGCCTCCACATAAGTAGCGAACCGAACTTTCTCGAATTCTCAATCGAACTCCTCTATGATACATGCGCATATATATTTATATCTATCAGGCTCTTCAACCATTTACACAAAAATCTTACAAAAACCCTAACAACTACTGTCGTTAGGTCTTCCTTCTCTGCATGCATGCATTTTCTTCGTTCCAGTTGTCACCTCCTTCTTGCATGTGCACGTGCTGTGATTCTTTCTAGTTGTCGCTTTCCTTCTGCACACTTTATTTCCCACGTTTTCTCTTCTCACTATCATTCTTCTTTGTGCACGCTTTCTTCCCCACTTCGGCCTACTGCCAACACATGACAATGTGAAGGTCTATTAATGAAAACACCACTCATTTAGGAGTAAATCAATGTGAGGATCCTTTCCCTCTTGTCTTCGTTGTTTTTTTATTTTTGCACTAGTATCCTTCATCTAACAAATAAGTTTTTGATTTGAGTAATAATTAAACCAAATAAACCAACACCTCCATATTAACATTGATGAGTGGCACCTCCAGCTCTCCAAGACTAGTCTCCATAATAACTCCATCAAACACTCTAAGGTTGAATGTGACAAATTATTCCTTTCTTCCTTAAGTATCTAATAAAAATCATGAATGCACGAAACTATTTCTTTCACACATTAAGGTTGAATTGGCAAATAATTTTTTCCTCCATTATAATTTTTTTCCATGAAGTAGTTGTAAATGTAGTAAATAGTTATTTCCATTATGCAATATTCCATGACTCCATTAGCCCAATAGAATGATAAGAACAGGTTCCCTTTCACGATTATTTAATTCCTTTCCTCTTCATTCCCATTTCTTTCTTTTCCATATTCCTTTCCCCATTTCCATTTCCATATACTTTACTACAACCCTTTGTTTTGTTAATCCCTACTCTTCAAAATTCACCTAAATCCTCCACTCCTCCACTCCATATCCTTAATAGTCCTACCTTAGGGACCCCCCTTGTGTTGGATAATAGCCAACTTGAAGTGTGGAGAAGAGAAACTAAGGTGACAGTGGGCAACCTTCCTGAGTAACAAAATTCTTTCACCTTGGTGGTTGGGATTTGTACACTTTGGATGCTAGTTTTTGTTATAACAATGCACATATATGTTTGTGTGATTTAACAAGAACAAAGAGAAAATTTAAGAAATTGAAACTTGGATTTGATATTTATATTTAAAATTAAATATTAGAAATTTTACTTTGATATTGATGATACATTAAAAATGTATCACTACCATTATTGACATTAGCCATGATACTTTAATACATTAGTATTGTAACACTAATGTATTAATATAATCGTATTTATATTTAAGAATGCATATTAATGTATAATGCAACAAATGATAATGTTAATGATATATTGGTTGGACTTGAGAAGGATGTAGGGGAAACTAGGGTTTTACCCTAGATCTATTTTATATTTAGCCATTAGGCCTTCTTGCAACCCCTTGTTTCACTGTTATGAATACCATTGTTTTTCCTTTGTAGGTGTTAGTGACAAGTCCCCACTACCCTTGCATACAATGATTTGTTTAGTCTATCCAACTTGAACACTATCATATGGAACCCCAAGGTTCATCGATGGAAAAGGATGGGTTTTTTTATGTTGTCTTGGGTGTTATGGGTGCTGGTGTGAGGCTTCTCCAATGGTAGCAATGTTTGGGGTTTATTTCCTTTTGTCCTCGACTTTGAGTTTCAATGTTGGTAGCTCGTTTTGGTGGTGAGTCATGACTCATCTTTGTGATGCTCAACAACCTAGTGGTTCATATTATTTCTGGTGGAAAACTCTTCTTGGTTGTGGACCCTCTCTCTAGGTGTTTTTTTGGAGGATGAGGGCTTAAGCGTTATCTTGAACTTGACTCATTATACTGTGTTTCTTAAGGTTATATACTTGGAAATTTTTGCATACACACCCTTTAGAGGGTCCAATGCTAGGTAGTTATTTTTTGGGACTTGATCATTTTTGGGGGGGCTCTAACTAATCTGCAATAAACCCTAGTGGGAGTAATTTGAACCTCCTTGCATTTTAGCTCCACCTTGCAACCCTAAAATCTAGCTAGTTCGAAGTTATGAATTTTTTTTTAACTCAATTTCACAGCAGAGGATACACTTGAGGTGTGCAAGTATGACATCACTCATTTCTTCCAACATTGTATAGAGTCTATGTTATTAACATAGTTTACTTCTTAGGTGGGGGATAGTGTTTTATGAAGATTCATCCCTTCAATACCTTTTTTTTATGAAACTCTTCTTCTTAACAAGTATACATTTCTATGTGCATGAAATGAAAAGGTAATTATGTAAGATTATACCTATTTTTATTGACTAATATTATGTATACAAGTTTATACCTATTTATATTGACTAATATTATGTATACAAGTTTATACCTATTTTTATTGACTAATTGTTTTTAGATGAGACAATTTTGGCTTTGCCTAATATAAGGCCCACATGTGAACCCTATGGCCCAAAAGTATATCCAAATCAAAATATAAAGCCTACATGTCACTATGTGGGAACTGAACATGGGTGGAGAGGATAACAATCATGCTACCCAACCACCCAAGATAAATCCATGAAACTTACATTTGTTTTAATATGTTATCCATGGAAAGCATGGAAATAAAAGGGGACCCAACAGAGAGGCATTCCCTTTCTAAACAAAGTACATCAAAAACTGAAGTTATACCACAAAGTTAAGAAAAAGAAAACCTAATTTAAGAATGCATGCCCTCATTATACTCCTTAACTGTTTTTTAAGAAAACACAATCCTTATCTATACATTTTCCTCTATTATCAAGTTTTATTTACACTATTTGTTATGGACCTGACCTCTCTAACTCCTCATGTAGGTAGAATAATAAATTTTCCATGTAATAAAGGCCAATATTAATAAGGCCTAGAAATAAGGAAGAATAAGTCAAAGGTAAGAAGACCTAATAGAAGCTTTCGCTTCTAGAAGATATTCCTCTATATTTTTCTTAGGGTAGATAGATTTAGTACAAATAGGAGTCGAGGGTATGAGAAGTTTTGTCTTGGATATTATTGTAATAGAGCTCTGCTCTGTGGGAGATTCCCCCCTCGAAGAGGAAAGTGAGCATTGCTATCATAATAAAGTTTCTCTTCCTGGTGATTATTCTGGTGTTAATATGATGTTCTTTTGATACTCTTATGGATACATAATTATTATTATGCCATTCCTTGCTAGATATTTTTTATTCTTCATAATATATTGTATCAGGAATATTGCAAGTGGTATTAGAGCACTTTCCTTGGCCGAAACTGTGGGTAATTTTTTTTCAAGGTAGAGACGTATTCTGACGTCTTTAAGCTATAGATATTTTTTGTTATGTACATAAACCCATGGTGGGGGAGTAATACATGCAGGAAATACAAGTTTTACATAAGCACACATATATTGGCCACCCTTGTAACCCCTGTTAGTACCCCTTTGAGTAGTAGCACACTAGACGACACCTGTATACGGATCGACCTAGGCATCCTAAAGCCCTCCGTAAATAAATCGATTGGTCATTGGACTGTTATAGTGTCACCAAGAAAAACACTCGGGAAGTGACTCTCAAGTACTTGGGTAGTCGGGTAGTATGGATAAGGGTACGGTCTAGCCGCCTTAGTTGGTGCCCTGATATATTGGGCCAAGTACTACTATTGGACCCCGCACGTATATCAAAGAGATATAGCATAGGGAAAACCCTTGACTATAGATTCCATGCAAACCCTAACCCTTGGGAACATAACAAAAAAAATAACAAACAATATATATTGCAGTGCAACCTTTCCGTCTGCATTAGGGTTGCAAAATTACTACATATTTTGTCTTGCTAAGAATTCCAGCATTTCACCTTTGCAGTATTATTTAGTTTGGAGTATAACTCTGTCGGAGTAAAAAAAAAAGGGTCGAATGTCCCAGTACCCTTATTTGAGACCTACCCCATTAGACTCCTTTTCTCATTTTGATCGCAGTAACACCTATCAATTTTCCATTGTTCCCCCTGAGGTCCCGCTCCCTTCCGACTCCCCTTATTTGGAACCGACCCCATTAAATTCCCCTCTTTGCCCCAATCATTGTGATACCCTTCACCATAACTCATTTTTCTATGTGTTCCCACCTGCTCTGTTCATCATGACCAACACCCGTAGCCAAGACTTGGAATCCCACATCAATACCTTCTCATCTCATTTCAATACTTTGTCCTCTAATTTTGAAGAGACCCAACAGAAGTGCATAAACATAGTTCCCAATTATGGGAAACTTACAACATAACATTTTTACCCAACTTGAATCCTTCGCTACCAATATATGTAATAAATTGAATATTCCTATAGACCTTCACTCATTTGACCAACCTTTGCACCCTGAAGGTGAGACATACTCCCATTCCCATAATTTTCACTTCCCTCCCTTTCAACGGGAAATATGCCTTCCTCGATTGGATGTGAACAAATTTGATGGCTCGGATCCCACTGGTTGGTTCACCCAAATGGAACAATATTTCTCTTTGTATGGAATTACTAATGAGTTAGCCAAACTCTGGTATGGTTTTCTCCATCTAGATCAGGAACATTGGCAATGGTGGAAATGGAGAAAAAATACTCGCCAAGGGTATGTGGCTTTGACATACTTTATTGAAGAGATTTATGAACACTTCGAAATTGAAACCCACCATTTAGGTCGCTTGACCAAGTTTAAACAATATGGCATAGTGGAATACTTTATCGTCTCTTTTGAGCACTTGGATTTCCGCACAGAGGGCATGTCTGATGTTGTTTTCCGAGAATGATTTATCAATGGACTCAAGGATGAGATTCGTACCCACGTCCTCATGGATCTCCCCCAGAGTTAGGAGGAAGCTACTAAAAGAGATAAGGAAGAACAACAAGTTGTCTCTACTCAAACCAAAAAACTATCTTATATTCCCCACCCTAAACCTCTCACTCCCACCCCTCCTTCTTCTCCACTGAAGATCCAAAAATTGACCAAGTCCGAAATGGCTGAATGCCAACTCAAGGGCAGGGATGATTTTAGGGGCTAAATTTAGCTCATGGGATAATTTTCCATGTTTTTTCCAAAAATGAGATTCGCTATTTTAAAAATGATTCGCCCAAATTCTATAGGATAAAATCATTTTACCTTAAAATTGCCAAAATTTCATAAAAACTATATAAAATCCTTAGAAATTTGAATATTTTTACAAAAATATCGCCAATCATTTATAGTTCGCATATGAAGGATTAGTAAGATTCGCCAAGGTTTCTACATTTCAAAATAAATTTCCATCCTTAAAATCATCCTTGCTCAAGGGCCTTTGTTATAACTATGATGACAAATATTTCCCTGGGCACAAGTGTAAGGAACAAAATCTCTTTATGGCCATATCTGAATATGTTTATGAAGAAGAGGTTGAGGCTCCTCCTGTGGCTGAGTCCCCTGACCCAACTCATCTAGCCCCACCAATGGACCCTCTGGAAGTTTAACTAGTCATTTCCCTGAATGTTCTCACTGGTTTCTCGGATCCCCAAACCCTCAAGCTAATTGGCTACATTAAGCATTGGAAATTCATCATCCTCATTGACAGTAGAAACACCCATAATTTTATTCATCGTTGCATTGCCCAAGAAACTAATTGTTGTATTTGTGTCATCAATAACTTTCAAATCGTGATTTCCAATGGAGGCTCAATGAAATGTGGGGGGGCATTGTGAAAATGTGCATCTCCAAATTGGCCAGTACAACATGAAATATCATATGTTTTCTATCGACATGGGTGGTTGTGACATTGTGATAGGTGTTGAATGGTTGAGGACTCTAGGTCCCATCCTCATGGATTTTAAGGAATTAACCATGCAATTCACCTAGGAGGGCCAACAATATAAGTTCCAAGGCATCTCAGTCAGTTCCCATGAGATCATTAGTTCCCATCGCATGGAAAATCTCCTCAAAAAAGGGAATTTAGGCATTATTTCACAACTCCATTCCATTCATGCCACTAAGATACCATCTTTGCATCTCGACCTCCAATTCATCCTCTCCAAACATTAATCTATTTTTTCTACTCTCCAAGGACTTCCCCCTTCTCGTGGTGTTCATGATTATTCCATTCCTCTCTTCACTGTCAACCTTCCTCCCAATGTCTGTCCCTACCGCCATCCCTTTTCACAGGAAAATGAAATTGAGAAAATTATCCAAGAATTTCTTGCCACGGGTGTTATACGTCCTAGTACTAGCCCCTATTATTCTCTTGTGGTCATGGTCCTTAAGAAAGAAGGATCTTGGCACATGTGTCCTGACTTTCACGCCCTCAAAAAACTGAACATCAAAGACAAGTTTCCCATTCCTATCATTGATGATCTCTTGGATGAATTAAGTGGTGCTCAGTATTTTACTAAACTTGATCTTCATTCTTGCTATAACCAGATAAGTATGAACGAGGCTAACATTCCTAAGACTTCCTTCCAAACTCATGACGGCCACTATGAGTTCTTGGTCATGCCTTTTGGCTTATGTAATGCTCCATCCACCTTCCAAATCCTCATAAATCATGTCTTATGTCCTTTTCTCGATCATTTTGTATTAGCTTTCTTTGATGATATTCTCATCTATAGTAAAATATGGACTGCCCATCTTGCTCATGTGGATAAAGTTTTTTATCTATTCTCTCAACACCAAATTTTCCTCAAACAATCTAAATGTGCTTTTGGAGCCTCGGAAGTGGATTATTTGGGTCATATTGTTGGAAAATATGGTGTCAGAGTAGATCCAAAGAAAATTGAAGAAATGCGGGATTGGCCTCGGCCTAAGAATCTCAAAATCTTGCATGGTTTTTTGGGTTTAATAGGTTATTATCGCAAGTTTGTCAAGAATTATTGAAAAATTTCAGCACCTCTCATGACTCTCCTTAAAAATAATGTTGTCACTTGGACTCCAACAACTGATCAGTCCTTCCAAGAATTAAAGGAGGCTTTGTGCACCACTCATGTCTTGTCCCGTCCCAACTTCACAAATACCTTTTTCGTAGAATGTGATGCTTCAGGGAGAGGAATTGGTGCAATCCTTATGCAAGATGGTCGGTCTTTGGCCTTTACCAGCAAACAACTTTCAGAGCTCCATTTGGGCCAATCCATTTAGAAAAGGAAATGTTGGCTATCTTGCATGCAGTGGATTTGTGGCACCCTTATCTATTGGGGAAACACTTCCAAATTAAAATAGATCATCAGATCCTTAAGTATTTTTTGGAGCAATGTCTTTCATCCCCGAAGCAACAGAAATGGGTGACTAATATCCTTGGATATAATTATGAGATCATTTACAATAAAGGAAAAGAAAATGTGGTTGTTGATGCTCTTTCCAAAAAGTATGAATATGAAGGGTCCCTTTTTCCCCTCTCTTTCGTTGTACCTGATTGGCTCCAATCTGTTCACCAAGAATGGATGCAAGATCCCAAAAGTTCACGTTTGATCCACTAATTGCAAGAGAATTCTCTCATCTTCCCTGGGTGCTCTTGGAACAATGATGACTTGTGCTACAAAGGCCGTCCATATTTAAGTAAGCATTCATAAATTAAATCCACGATGCTTTTTTAGCTACATGCTTCACCCATAGTTGGGCACTCAAGGTTTACCAAAAACTATGACCGATTCAAATGCTCATTTTTCTTAAAGGGAATGAAACAGGATGTTCTCACCTTCGTGGAAGAATGTGATGTTTTTCAATGCAACAAAGGAAAAACAATCAAAGATCTAGGCATGCTACAACCACTCCTAATTCCACCCGCTATTTGGAGTGATATCTCTATGGATTTCATTGTTTGATTACCTAAATCGGGTAATAAGTCAGTCATCATGGTGGTAGTTGATCGTCTTTCCAAATATGCTCATTTATGTTCTCTTCAACACCCATTTACAACAACTACAGTGGCTCAACTTTTCATAGATAACATTTTCAAGCTTCATGGCATGCCTCACTCTATTGTCTCTGACAGAGATCCCACTTTCACTACCAATTTTTACAAAGAATTATTTAGGCTCCAGGGAACCCAATTGCAGCTCAGCAAAACCTATCATCTTTAGAATGATGGCCAAACT
>JASDQU011104119.1:13595-35533 GCA_032191745.1 Picea mariana | reverse complement strand
TTTTGCTGCTCATTTTCTTCCAGTGGTCCTCGTGACCTAGTTTGAACTCTGGTCGGTCTGGCAGTCTAGCCTAGTTCATCAGACTTCGGTGGTGCCATAGTGGTGAGTGTCAAACATCTACTGAATCTAGAGGTTTGTGGTCTCACTCTATCTCGTTGAGTTGTTGTTGCTCTCTCTCTATTCTCCTTTCATGAATAGACAAGTTGTTTCCATGCTCGCATGTTGTATGGGCTTGTCATGAAGCTTATCGCGGATGCTTCCTCCATGATGCGATTAATGCACCATAATTGTGGGTTCAATGCATCTGTGACAGTTTCATACTTGCCATTACGCCTCTCTTTCCATTTCCAGTTGGCGTGTTTAATGTGACATTCCATCAGTCCTTGACGTCCTTTAATTTCGCTTAGTGTTGTCCTATCATCTTGCTTTTGTCGACTTTTCATTTCCTGCTCATTTATCTTAGGCATGTAACCGTTTCTCTTTCCTTTACTGCATTCGTGTTTCAAGTGTCCTGTGGCTTTTTGTTTTATATATATATATATTATTATTTTTTTGCGCGGTGGGTGGTCGACTGTCCTTGTACAACTTTAGTCAACTCCCATTGATCATTCCTCTGAGGTATGCACCTGCTAAATCTCTTAACTGTACATCTCCACCGTCTGTTACAGATTCGACCTCATATGGTCCTAACCAATGCATTCTCAGCTTTCTTGGGTGCTGAAATGACTTTTTGTCATAGAGAAATACTAGATCTCCTTTCATAAAAGTCTTCTTCTTAATGTGTCGATAGTGCCATGCTTTGTCTCTAGCCTTCTGCATTTGTTGATGGAATCCTTCCAGGATTCGTTCTTCCTCCATTATTAACAGTTGATTTAGTATTTCCTGTATTGTGTCGTGTTCTATCATTTGTGTGATAGCGGCTACATGTAAGCTGGGTACTAAAAGTTCTAATGGCACTACCGCTTCTTTGTTGTAGATGAGTTTGAAAGGTGTGTTCCCTATCAAATTTTTTCATGTCATCCTATATGCCCATAATACTGCTGGTACTTTTAGGTCCCAGTCGTCTCTATTGATGTTACATATCTTTGTCAGTGCGTTCTCTAAAATTTTGTTAAAGGCCTCTACTGTGCCATTCGCCTGTGGATGATACGGTGTACTTCTCTGGTGGTGAACTTAAAATTCCTCAAGCATCATGCAGATGGTGCTATTTATGAAATGCATGGCTTGGTTGCTCATCAAAACTCTTGGGCATCCAAACCTAGTAATAACGTGTTCGAATAAGAAGTGTGCAATGGTCTCTGTGCTGTAGTATTTTACTAGTTCGGCTTCTTCCCATCTTGTTAGGTATTCCATTGTGGTGATGATGTATCTTTCCCCTGTTCTCTTGGTTGGTGGGTTAATCGGTCCCACAAAGTCTATTTCCCATTTATCAAATGCTTGTAATGTCACTTGTGGTCATAGTGGCATCTCATCCCTTCTGTTGGGTTTGCCTACCCTTTGACAGACATCGCATCTCTGATAGTACTCTTTCAAGCCTTTGTGAATGGTTGGCCACCATAATCTTGCGTGGAGTACCTTCTCCACAGTAGCTTTTCCTGTGTAGTGTCCTCCTACCAATCCCTCGTGGGATTCTACTAAAATTCTTGGTTGTTCGTGTTCTAACACGTATCTTCGTAAAATGCTATCTGCGCCCATTTTATATAGATGTCCTGCAATCAGTTGATAGTCGGTTGCATGAACTACCAAGTTCTTCTTCTGCATGATGGTATAATCTTGTGGTGCGATACCTGTGCTCAAGTACTGGATTATCTCTGCAAAGTGGTCATCCACAATATGTACAGAAAATAGTTGTGCATCCAAAAAGTTGTCTTCTAAGTTCGTGGGTTCTTCTCCATTTGCGACCCATGATAGGTGGTCAGGTCCTACATTTAGTTTTTCTGGTTTAACAATTACTTCAAAGTCAAATCCCTGAAATAATAGTAACCATCGACATATTCTCCCCTCCAACACTGGCTTGTTGACTAGGTATTTGAGGGTTGAGTCATCTATAAACATCTTAAAATGCTTTCCCAACAGGTAGTGTTTGAACTTTTGAAGTGTGTAACCCATAGCTAGGCCTTCTCTTTGTTTTGTGTTATAGTTATGTTCTGAATCAGATAGTTTTCTACTTGCAAATGCTATCGGGTGATCCAAGTCTCCTTCTCTTGGCTGTGCTAAGATAGCCCCAAGTGCTATCGTTGATGCATCTACATGCACATGGAATGTCTTTTCCTAGTCTGGAAATACTAATATCGGTGCAGTGACCATATTCTCTTTTAGGGTATCCAGACCGTGTTGACACTCGTCGTTACATTGGTACTTTGTATCCTTCCTTAGCAGTTTTTCCATTGGTGTTGTGATCTGTGCATATCCTTTGATGAATTTTCGATAGTATCCTGTGTGTCCTAACGTCGCTCGTAGCTGACAGACTGTTTTTGGCACTGGTAAATTAACGATGACTATGATCTTTGCCGGATCGACAAATAGCCCTTGTTTGCATACTATATGGCCCAATAGTATCCCAAACGGTGTTCCAAATATACGTTTCTTTATGTTTAGTGCTATATGACACTATCTGCATCGTTCTATCATCAAGCGTAAAACTTCCACATGGTTTTTCAACAGACTATAGACTGTCCAATCGTCCATTTATACTTCGAGAAACTGGTGGATGAATTCTTTAAATGATATGATAACCACTCTGGAGAATATTGTTGGTGCATTCTTCAGTCCAAATGGCATGAATTTATATTGGTAATATCCCCATTCTGTCGTGAACATGGTCTTGTATCTTTCCTCCTGTGATATCTTAATCTGATGGTAGCCTGAGAATCCATCGATGAATGAGTAAGCTTCGTGTCCCCCGAAATTCTCTAACACTTCCTCCATGAACGGTGTATGGAATGGGTCATGTAGGCATGCATCATTCAATTTCCTCAAGTCAACACATATCCTAATCCGCCTGCCTTGTTTCTTTTCCTGTACGACCATCGGGCTTATCCATTCTGATTCCTCGACTGGTTTGATTATGTCAGCTTCAAGCATCCAGTCGATTTCCTCTTTAACCTTTTGTTTATATATGGGATTCAGTCTATATGGTCATTGTCTAATCGGTCTCGCTTCAGGTCTGAGAGGTATCTTCATCTCTCCCAGTTCTCCTGCTATACCCTTCATCTCTGTAAATGTTGTAGGAAATAAGTCGTTGTACTTGCACAACAACTCTGTAATGCTTTCTACTGTTGCCTCATCCCAATAGTATCTAATGCTGGCCATTTTGAGATGTACAACTATTCCAATGTTAACTTTCTTTACCTTGATTGGCATGGAAATAACTTCCGATTCTATGGGTGGTCCCTTCACATCTCTTTCGCCTTCTACTTCTTCAATCTGAATGTTGCACAGGTCATCTTCGTCTAGTATTTCCTCATGTACCTGGTAACATGACAGTAGTTCCTTGATTGTCTGCTTATTTTGTTGCTGCTCTTCGGTAATAAGTTTTATTTTTGGTTCTTCAATGAATATGACTCCTCTGATTCGTTTCAAGGCTGCATCTGTGTTGGGGTTTTCGTGTTCGAATGAGCAAGTGATGGTAAAGTTCTGTTGCAACGTTGTCCATTTTGTAGTTCCTTTGCGCAGTTCTTGATATGTATACTAATTCACTGGTATGCCTTCTAATGTGTGAATGAAGTGGTGAGGCCATTACTTTCGAGGGGTCATCCTCCACAGTGTTTCACATTCCTCCAAGTGCTTCATTGCTGTCCCTAGGCATTCATATCTCCGTTGTTTGTTGTTTTTTTGTTCTACGCCGAACCCTATGCCCAATAACCTCTTACATTGGTACCATTTTGTGATAGTCTCCTTGTGTGCACCCCACCATCTCATGGGTGTGGCTTTGAGTGCTACATCCAGTGCTAGTAGCCTCTGGTTCTCTAATACTTCATCTTCATATTGTGTCAAGAATGGTTCCAAGTCATTCAGTCCATGGAAACTAGGTGGTTCTTTGAGTTCTGTACCTATCCACTGTACTGCACGGTCTATTCTTGCACATCTTCTTGTGGATACTTCGTGTAGTCTCTACTACCAGTTCTCTAATCCAATGTCTAAATCTATTGCACATGAAGTAATGTTGCGCCAACTGAGTACCCCGTCTGTAGTTAGGTTTACATAATCCTCCTTGCACGTATTTGTTCTATACAACTGGTCGATATCCTCTAAGTCCAGGAAAGTAGGTTCTACGAACCTCTCCCCTTCTAATGGATCTAGTGGTTCTATGACCCTATAATCTCCGGATTCAAATGTCATTTTCTTGGTCTTCAAGTTAATGATGGTCTGGTTGTCAAACGCCCAATCTAGACCAAGTAGTGTCGGGTACGGTGTTGTGCCATCCACTATTTCGATGACTTCAAAATCTGCTTTAGTGTGCACACCATCAAGATCTACTGTTACGCCTTTCAGTCTCCCAATTGGTAGGACCCTATGTTGGTTTGCTAATTTTAGTTGAACATTTGAATATCCCAATGCTGGCTCTCCCATACATTGTCAGGTTTTCTTGGGTAGCACATTCACTTTGGATCCTAGGTCCAGTATGATATCTCCCATATTGAAATTCCCAATGTTAGCATTCAATCTAAATTCCCTACTTGTTCTCCTTCTTGTGTGTAGATGATTGATAATTTTTGGTTCTAGCTTTTGTTTCGCCTCATTGCTACATTTTTCTAGGATGTTTTGCAATATTTTTACAGATGAAGGATCACTAAACATTTTGATGCATGACTGTAAAAAGTCTTGGATAGTACTTACCTATCCCTTGGGTGGCATTCCTTTGGTATGATCCAATGATGGTGGCATTTCGTATTCTGGGGCTTCATGGGATGGTAACGTGGTGTAAGTCGATGATGTGTCCTTCTTCTCAAATTCTTGTCTGGCTTCCTTAAAAGTCTCCTTTTCCTTGGGTGCGTCGAACTGCTTCCTGGGTTCGTTGTTCTTCTTTACCCATTAGTTTTGTGCAGGTTCTTGTCAGACCGTGTCGTTTCCTGTCTTTGTTCCTCCTCGGGTGACTATATTGATGTTTTTTACATCCTCCCTTGCTTCGGCTGAAATCCATTGAATGTGCTGATTGTTTTGGTTCCTCTTTTCCTGGATCTTTACTAATAGTGTCGGGCATTCCTCTGTCTCGTGATCCAATGCGTGACAATACATACAGGTTGCTGGAGGCAGTGGGAATTCTCGTGCATAATTTCCTAGTTGCTGATAGTTGTGACATGTGACTGGTCCTCTACCATGCCTGAAGCCTCCTCTGGCTCATCCTCTTCCTCGATAACCTGCTCGGTCCCCTCTCAGTGCATTGTACTCTGGTGCCTGATTATACTACGCAGTATTATACTGGGGCTGCACCGGGTTGTACTGCGGCTGTGCGCTGTTGTATGATTGTTGTGCAATGTTGTACTACTGCTGCGCAGTATTGTATGGAGTTGGATCTTGATTGAACTATGGCGTTGCTTGCCCAGTCATCATCTCGGCCTATATTCTATATGTGTCTGATGTTCTTTCCCGCATCAACTCCATAGTTCTGCAATCTTTGTCATTTTGGCCTACTGATTTATAAAAGGTGCAATACGACTTCTTTGGAATTGTCTAATACTTCTGCATCATCATGTAGTGATAAGGGTCGTGATCCAGTTTCTTGCATATTTCACACCATAATCCTCCCTGTGGTAGTGGGTTTGGCATGCTTGTTTCCATATATTGCGCGAATGTTGGACATTCGTTCTGATGGTGTCCTTCCATCCTGCATGTGGTGCACCAAATGACTTCTCGTTTGTCCTTGTTCTTGTTCTGATTCAACTGAAATGTTAGGTTCTTCAAATCCTCCTTCAATTCTTCAATAGATGGGTTTGTTTGTTGGTATTGGTTCTCTTCCAACTACAAGGCTTCCTATAGAGCCTCGGCCTACGTCTAAAAATTCTGTTGGCGTAGGGGATATTTTAGGTGTGGGAGTAGTCAGTTGAAAAACAGGTGCCGGTGCTGCATCTCAGTCATAAGGTATTTTAACTTCCCCTTCAATCGCTTGAATCTCTGGTCAATCTCCCATACAAACTCTCCTAGTTTCTATTTGATCTCTATCATTTCATTCATGTATTGGTCCTTTGAGCTTGGCTTCTGGAACTCATTAATTAGTAACTTCTTAATGTCTTCTAGTGTCGTCATTGTCACAGGGGCACTGTTTGTGTCTAAACACATGTACTAGACTAGTGCGCAGTCTCTCAGCGTGATTGCTAGCTGTGCAAATTTGGTATCTTCATCAGTGATCTGTTTTTCCTCCCAGATATTTGCACAAATAAACAAATGCTTCTCAGGGTCCTCTGCTACTTCTCCTTGGAATTATGGTAATCTAATCATGGGGTCATGTCCCACCATTCTAAATACTGAATTGCTACCTCTGCCACGCAGTGTAGATACTTGACTAGTGCTTCTTGAACTATCTCCTCCAGTTGTTGCTCCTGTGGTAGATGTACTTCTTGCTATCGGAATTCCTCTGAACTTTGGTTGTCTAAACAATGGTTTTCTCATTGGTGTATTGGTCACACATGGGTTTATGGGTTCCACACTGACATTAATATGGAAAGGATGGATATCTTCTCCTCCTGTTCTTGGGCCTCTTGTTTTCTTATCATAGGTGGCGCGTAGGATTTCCTCAATCTTCTCCATAGCCCGGACATCCTCTACCTCTTCTTCATCCCTTTCCAAGCCCTCCCTCGCAGCTACGACTCTTTTCTTGGTATTCACCTTATATTGGTAGGGTACTCCACTACGCGTCATTCTTGGTGACGCCAATATCCACTTAAATTGGTCGTCATCCATCAAGATCGGGTCCAAGAATTCCTCCTCCTTCTTGCCTTTATCTTCAACTTTGGCCATTTATCCTTCCTTTGTCAGTGTGTCCCCCCTTCCCCCATGCATGCAGGGAAGTCTAGCTATTTGCTTCCATTGTCAATACACCTTTTTATAAAGCAGTATTTTAATAGAAGTATACAGTGATCGAATGTACCTTCCACGAGGTCTGCGTAGAAATTCCTACTCTGTCACATTGTATGACTCCACTGTGTTAACTACAAACTCTGTGATGAAGCCTGTCACAATACTATCAAGCCAAAAGTCGAATGCATGGGTGAATTTGTTGTTCACCTGTTGTAACTGCTCAATCTATACTGGGGTCCAATCTAGTTATCGTATCTGGTTCGTCGCGTGGATATCTTTCAACCTCAGTATCCACTCCTGTAGTAGGTGGGAAAATCACAGAAAAAAACTTCATGTAAATCCGTAAACACATATTTATCTAGATATTTGCGAGGTGTGAGGCTAGGGTTTCTATTATCCTTCTGGGAAAAATCTAGTTCTTTAGTTCTCAATCAGCCTTCGATTTCTTCTTTTTTGGGGTTCCACGGTCTAACATTCCCTTCTAGTGGATTAGCAATCTTCTGGGTTCGCTCATTCTATTCTCATGCATTCTATCTCATCTACTCAGTCCTCTCTTGTTCCTCTTACAACGAAAACGAAACCATTTGTTGGTTCTTAACTATTGAACATCTCTTCCTTACTACCTCTGTTGTTGACCCAGGGTTCATATCTATTAGGGTACCAACAAAGCCTAAAACTATCAGCCCTTCTGGTAAACCAAAAGGAAACGCAACACAGAGAATGCAATGCGCAATCTCACCCGAGATAGCTTTAAATAGGTGGATGTAATACTCAGGTGTTTACAGCCTAGGATTGAGCATGAGATAGAGGATCTTCATTCTGAGCCATTAAGTATGATTTATATTAGGCCCTACTGTTATTCCATTTACTATTTTAACTTCGTGGTCTCTATTCTTGATACCTCAACAACAATTACTCAACAATATAGTAACTCATTCATTCATTGAATACATCATTTAACTATTAAAAGTATGACAAAGATATGCATGAATTCATCGCATTACACAGGTATTACTGTGGTTCACCCCCTCCTGGGCTACATCCACAAAGATTTGGCTCTTGGCTCTCTTATTATGGTAGTTATATAATTCTCACGCCTTGCGCTTACCACTCTCCTTAGATGGGTAAGATCTGTATGAGGCGAACTAGATCGCACCAGGCTCCACAACCTGCGATCTAATCCTCAAGATATACCTTTCTTCTTCCGATCAGCTCTATTGCTTACAAAAAAACAATTCTATCATCAAAATCATTACATAAAGATAGTCAGACTCCACATAGGTATAAAATCGAACATTCCCAAATTCTCCAACTCCTCTATGATTCCTGTGTATCTATATTTATATCTATCGGGCTCTTTATCCGTTTTCATAATTTTTTTTACAAAAACCTAACAACTACTGTCGTTGGGTCTTCCTTCTCTCCTCATGCGTGTGTTTGATTCCTTCCAACTATCACCACCTTCTTGCATGTGTGTGTGTGTTGTGCTTCTTGCCAATTTTCGCTTTCCTCCTGCACGCTTTCTTTCCCACGATTTCTCTTCCAGTTCTTATTCTTCTTTGTGCACACTTTCTTTCCCTCTTCGGCATGCTGCCAAAACACACATAATATGCATTCTCTAACAACTGAAATACTTTTCGTTGTTCACTGGAGACTTCTTCTTCAAGTTCTCCGTTCAGAAAAGTTGATTTCACATCCATCTGATACACTTTAATATTCTTGGAGCATGCATAAGCTAGGAGAAATCGAATTTATTCCATTCTGGCAACTAGAGAAAATGTCTCTTCAAAGTTGATTCCTTCAACTTGTGTGTATCCTTTACATACCAAACTAGATTTGTTCCTTGTAACCTGTCCATCTTCATTTAATTTATTTTTAAATACCAACTTTGTGCCAATCATATTCTTATTCTTTGGTCTTGGAACCAATTCCCAAGTGTCATTCTTCTCTATTTGATCTAATTCTTCATCCATGGCCTTATTCCAAAATTCATCCTTATTGGCCTCTTCAAAACTATTTGGTTCAATTGTAGATGAGAGTGGTAGGTTCGTTTGTTCCGGTGAACAAATTCTTCTTCTAGTCTCAACTCCTATATCTTTGTTTCCGATAATATGATCTGAAGGATGATTCTTCTGTACTTGTTTGCTAGGTGTCTTTGGAAAAACTTTTTGAACTTGCTCTTCTTCTTATTTATGATCTTCTTCATATTCCCCTTCTACTTCTTCTTCATATTTTGATTCTTCCTTGTAAAGTTGTTCCATTGATTCATTTTCTTCTTTGTTTAATTATTGTCTACTTGTTTTGTCAATTGTTACATTGATGCTTTCCACAACTTTGTTCAATCTCAGGTTGTAACACTTGTATGCTTTCCTTATACTTGAGTAACCAACAAGTACTCCTTTTTCCACACGAGAGTCAAACTTTCCAATTCTACCATCTTCTCTTTTGATGTAGCATTTGCTTCCAAAAACTCTGAAGTGCTTCACATTTGCTAGTCTTCCTTTTCATAGTTCGTAGGGAGTTTTGTCAGTGTTGTTTCTGAGAATTACTCTGTTTTGAATGTGAACTGTTGTATGCACTACATGTGTCCAAAATATATCTCTCAGTTTGGAATCCATTAGCATTGTTGGAGCCATTTCTTGTACTGTCCTGTTCTTTCTTTCAACAACTCCATTATGTTGAGGTGTCCTAGCAACACAGAATTGGCTTTTTATTCCATGCCTTCTTTAGTACTCAATAAATTCCTTTGAAGTGAAATCTCCTCCATTATTAGATCTCGATCATTTGATTTTTGAATCCATTTCATTTTCAACTATTTTCTTTTAGACCTTGAAGTTTTCAAAAGCTTCTGACTTATTCTTGAGGAAGTAAGTTGCAATCATTCTTGTATAATCATCAACTAATAACATAAAGTATTTCTCACTTTTTAAGCCCTTTGTTGTAGTTGGTCCAACTATATCATTATGCACAATTTCCAGTGGTCTTGCCATTGAATATTCCTTTGATTTGAACCTGGTCTTTGTTTTCTTTCCTTATTGGCAATTCTTGCATAAAGTGTTGGATGGTTTCGTTATCTGGGGCATTTCTAAATGCTTCCCTTTTGTTGAATTTGACTAGGTTATCAAATTGTATGTGACCCATTCTTTTGTGCCATAGCCAACTTTCATCTTCCTTTCCTAGGAAACACTTTTCATTTCCAATTTCACTTAATACATATATGTTTCTTTAAGTTCTCGCAACTGTTGCAATCAATTTTCCTGAACCTTCTTTTTGTATCTTTCAATTTTGTGAATCGAAAGTAACTTTATGACCTTGTTCACACATTTGACTCACACTTAGAAGATTATGTTTCATATCTTCTACTAGTATAACATTTTCTTCCTTGGTATTCTTGTTCCCAATTATGACTATGCCTTTTCCAATGATTTTAGATGAATCATCATTTCCGAAGGAGACTGATCCATCTCTTTCCTTTCTTATTGTAAAAAAATTATCTCTATCACCCGTCATGTGTTTTGAACAACCACTATCAACATACCAACCACTTGTCTTTAGCTTAGCTTGTAAAGCAAGTGTGCATTCTTCATTGCTATATTGATTATGCTTTCTTATCCATGTCCTTTTCTGAGGTTCCTGTTTGTGACTGTTGTTATTCTGTTGTGGTTATCTAGAAGGGACTGTCGTTCTGCAATCTTTGGCTATGTGTCCAAAGTTGTTACATTTGTAGCATTCCACTTCAGTGCTCAAAGATTCAAACCTTCTGCAAATTCTTCTCCGTGTTTCACTAGGCCTTCTTGGATAACCCTTTTTTGTATGAATTGCAAAGTTTTTTATGTTCCTGTTGTTAGCTCTGCAATTCACAACTTTATGTCCAAAATTATTACATGCATAACATAAACCAAAAAAGATAGTTTGATACATGGGAGTTGAAGATCTTCTGAAAGGAGGTACTCTTATGAATCCTTCTTCTTCCTACGACCTATCTGTCACTTGTTGATTCTGAAATCTCAATCTTTTCGGTGGAGGAGTGCCCCTGTAATCTTCCTTGTAGATCTTCCTATCCCCTTTGATTATTTTTGCATAGCTTTTTGGATATGTTTCTTTCTCTGTTGTTTTGGAGCTTGATCCCTTTTCTGTCTAATTGTATCCAAGTCTGGACATGTCATGATGAGTTTTTTTACTGTTGATAATGTCATGCAAAACTTTTGAGCTATTCTGCACATTTTTCTTTTGAAGATCCTTTCTTAATGTGACAATCTCTGCTTCCAAATTTCCAATGATCGTGTATTTTTCTTCTAGTTGTTCTTTGAGTGCTTCTTCAATTTTTTTATCTTCTTCTATTTGAACCTTCAAATTTGTGATCATTTGTTCTAGTTCTTGAGTGCCTTCTTTCTTGTCTAGTACCACTTGTAGTTTCTTGTTTTTCTTCTTTTCTCTTACGATAACTTCTATGACACACAACAATTCTTCTTGGTAGTCAACTTTTGACTCTTCATATTCTTATTTGGCCTCTTCATATTCTTCTTCGGACTCTTCATATTCTCCTTCGAAGTCTTCTTTATCTGAGTCTTCTACTTCCATGAATATAACTCTTTCTGTCTCATTGTCACTGACTTCATATTCATCTGATGATGAGATGTCTTCTTTGGTGCATAAGATTTTCTTGAAAACTTTTTTTGTGGCTATTTTCCTTTAAATGTTTTTTTTCTATTTGAGTAACCTTCATCATTTATCTTTTTATTATGAGGAAATTTGTTAGCAAAATGACCAATACCATCACAATTAAAACAAATCAAAGGAATCTTACCTCTATACCTGCCATTGGTTCCCTTGTTCAATCTTCTGACAAAGTTGGCCACTTCTTCATCATCTTCCGAGATGTCACTTTTGTTGCTATGCTATTTTTCTTTTTGCTTTCCCTTTTGCTTTAACCTTTTGGATGTTTTGAAAGCTGCTTCTTTTATATCTGGATTTTCTTATTCAATTCTCATTTAATATGCTATGAAGATTCCATGTAGTTCATCCACGCTCATTGACTTTAGATCTGCTCTTTCTTCCAGTGATGATATCTTAGGGTCAAATCTCATAGGAAGAGATCTTAGTACCTTTTGAATAATTACAAATTCTTTGATTTCTTCTCCCAATCCCATGATTTCATTTACTGTTTCATCGACTCGTAAAAAGTAAGCTACGATATTCTCATCTTCCTTCATCTTGAGTTGTTCGAACTGACCTCTGTAAGTTTGAAGCTTTGTTTCTTTGAATTTTAAATATCCTTCATAGATATTTCGAAGTTTGTCCCAACTCTCTTTAGAGGATTTACAATGTGAAAATTTGGTGAATATTGATTCTCCAAGACCATCAGAAGTGCATTTGTGGCTTTGGCATTATTTCGACCTACTTCCATTGTCATTTGTCTACAAAACCGTTGGTGCTATGTATCCATCTACAATTCATTGTCAAATTTCAAATCCATGTGCTTATATATATGTCTTCATCCTTATGCTCCAAAATGCATACTTTTGTCCATCAAATTGTGGTATTCCATTTTTATACATGTTCTTTCTCTCCATAATCTACCTCTTAGTGGTTAAACTGATTTCTGAAGGAACCTTCTCTGATACCAATTGTTGGATTACTAAGAGGGGAGGTGAATTAGTAATATAGAAATTTAATTTTTTTTAATAAATGTAGCATTATCATCCAATATTTTCAGTGTAAATAAACAGTGAACAAATGAAAAATCATACACATACATAGTACACCAGTGTTTTTACATGGAAACCCAAAGCGGGAGAAAACCACAAAATGATTTTTCTTATATGTATTGAAGAATTACATTCATTGGAAGCACCAACTTCCTTTCTTTTCCAGTTGCAACTGGAAGGAGGCTTTGATGACGCACCACCAAAGACCCTGCCTCGACAGGTCCTGCGCCTGACCTCCCAGTCTAAGGATTGTTCTCCTCAAATCTTCCGAGCTGAATTAGCTCTCTTGATTCCCTGCTGGAATCTTAAATTTTCGATCCACAGGTCCTTCTTCTTACCTCACGGTCTTCTGTACACGATCATCAATTTTGGGTTTCTGGACTCACAAAGTTCTGATGTCGAGAATCTCTATCCCCTTGATCTCCTGATCACTGAAATACCGAAATGTCGAAAAGGCTTCAATCAACAACTAGCCCCTGGGCTATGTCTCGGTCCCTATGACTCTATTCCATATGACCGCAGTCCTATTCCCTTTGGGACTTATCAATGCGAGAGCCCAACCTCTTGTCAACGGAACTCCCAAATTCCCAATTTTCGATTTGCCGAAATGGACTTTATCGCAAATCCGGTATGCCGAACCCCCGAAGTACTCTTCCTTTCGAGACTTTCCTTGAAATCCTAGATTGCTGCCACATGTCCTCCCTCAGATGGATGGTCCTCGTCGTTTCACGATTTCACAACTTGTGACCTCCTGTGACATAATCTCCTCTGTCAACTCGAATCCTCGGTATCCAAAATCCCGATGGACTCTCGATCTCCACCACGTGTCCCAACGAATGGACGGCTGTGATCTTTTCGAGACTTTGCCAGGTGCGAAGTCAAAATGCTCACCTCTGTGAGTCCCGGTGTCTGAATCCCCGATGTGGGTGATCTCGCGACACGTGTCCTTCCTCAATCGGATGGCTGTGATCCTTTCGCTATTTCGGGACTTTCACCATGGAGTGTCCCGATCTCTCGTCATCAGGACCTCCGGTATTCCAAACTCTAAAATCCCGATCCTTTCACTCTTTCGGGACTTTCGTGCCCACTACTCCGTGTGTGAGGGTTTAAATCTCTTGTATCTCTTGACAGATCTGACGGCTGTAGGCTATTTTGAGTGAGATCCAATGACTCAGAATCTCTTTTGTCCTGCACGCTCCTCAACTGCTCCCTGAATGTGAAAACTTCAACGATCCAGATCTCTTCGGCTGATCCGACAACAATTGTGCTCCTCTTGAGCTTATGCGCTTTCTTCCTGACTTGGAAGAATTCTCCAAGTGCAAAAGGCCTCAACCTTTGCTCCTCTCCTCTGTGAACTCTATACCTTGAGTTTCGCCTGTGTACATGAAAACGCTCTCCCTCTTGAGCTTTCCTATTACTCAGAGTCGTAAGGAACTCGTTCCTCTTATCCCTTCTCCTTCAGATGGAGAAACACGATGCCCTACTGGCTATCCTCTGCTCAAGCAACTTATTGCTGAGTCTTCAGGGTGTTCAACAACCCGGTGAAGATCCTTCTATGGACTCTTCTTCAATTTCCAGAACTCAAAGAATTCTCTCTGTGCTCTCTAGCACTCACTCGATGCCCTCCTGGCAGAGTGTCTAGAATCCTCAGTGATTCTGACTTCTTTCTGAACTAACAGTAGAGTTCTTCCTCAATGCATCACTATGCATATGATCAATGCCCACTTGGCAGAGCTCTACAGAAATCACAGTAGAGTTTTTGTCTGCAACTGTGTCTCTCATACACAGCCTTACGTCCAAGGTATTCAACAACCTTGAGGTCTTCCTCTGAGCTAATGATTTCAGATACTGTGCCCTCTTGGCATGCCTTTTTCTGAACCCACAGAATTCAGAAATGCACCCTATGTGCATGGCTATCAGAACCTGCAGCGTTCTGTCACACCCTCCTGGTGTGAAGCCTCAAAGACCTCTAACCTTGAAATAAAACAACCCCTGCAAATGCATTCCTAACATACATCTACAACATACAAAGAACACATAAAGACATTCACATAACACAGACAATATGCAGGAAAAACTGCTCTGGTTTGTATTAATAAAAATGCCTCTTTACAAAGTTGTTCTGAGCATGAACTTTAACAGAGTCTCGGCTCCTTCTCTACTCTCTCCGCGTACTCTACTAGCTCTCTTCTATTCAAAACAGATACAATGATCTTTTTCATGAGGGGGCTCTTCGAGCTCTTCCCTCTAATATCACCTACCCTATTCAATTACATTGAATGGGTTGTCTAGTCTAGAATTGGACTTAGATTTTAGCCTTCAAACATTAAAGGTCTCCTTATCTACAGCTTGTGCAAAGCACGGCCTCATGGATCAACAACCTACAACATTAATTACATTTAAATTTCAAATTTTGAAATGAGGGCTGCGCCTCTCTTCATTGAATGCATGCGTTGACGTGGGATGGCTGGCTGGCTGATTGACGTGGAGAGATGCTCCTGCATCATACTCCTCAATTGCAAAATTCATGAGCTCCTACTCATGAGATTCCCATCCCAGCTGTTGAAATCCTCCTGGATCCCAAACAATCTTCTGGAGCTGTTCATCTGCTCCATTTCTCTGCCACTGCTGCTTCTGTTGTGCTGCTACTGCTACTGCTTTTCTGCCTAGATTCTCCTTACTAGAAGTCTTTATTGATCTCAACATCAGCCTCCTGATGTATTCTATCACCTCATCCAACTGCTGCAATGGTTGGTTCTGTCCATGCAGTCTCCTCAGCTGCATTTTCTTTCTGCATATGGGCAGATCATCATGATCTCCCATGTCATCTCTTTCATCTGCTCCCAACTTAACTTGTTGGATGTGCATGCCCTGCACTATCACCCTTCTCTCCAGGGCTTCAATCTGTTCACACAGATCAACAAATCTCATGTTGTCTGCCTCTTCTTCTTCTACTTCTGCAAGATCCAATGTTGCAGTCTTTTCAGCTTCCTGGCTGAAAGTATTGAGCCACTCCTCAGAATGATCATCTTCCACTGTTTGGGTAGCCTCCAATGTCTGCTCCAACTCTTCTTTCACGACAGTAAAAGATAGATTTCCTTCTCTTTTTATTGTTGTTTCATCAACAACACAAATTTCTGCCTCCTTTGGGCTAAGTGGTAGGAATATTTCAATTCGCCCAATCATTAGAAGATTTCTTTGATCTTCCTCTCAGATGGTGCAAGTTTTGAACTTATCATCATCTTCATTCACACAGTTGGCTAAACCATATGAATCTGCATCTATCAGCATACCTTTCTGATATGAACTCTCCTCCGAGTCCATGAGACTTTCAGATAGTCTCATCTCTGTTCCCATGCCCTCCTGGCAAATTGGAAACTTTCTGTTTCCCTCCTAGCAGTCCATGAGATCCTGCAGTGATCTTGATTCATTGCCCTCCTGGCAATGTGAAATTTCCCAACTGTCCTCATAAAAATCTATGAGATCCCACAACGACCTCAACTCTTTTCCCTCCTGGCAATTGGGAATTTCCTGATTGTCTTCTTGACAATCCTTGATATCTTCAGCCGATCCCAATTCATCCTCAACATCACTGAGAGTTCTCCCAGTCTCTGGTTCACGTACCTGAACCACTTCCTCTGGTCCGTCGAGGTTTTCAACATGCCTCAACCATCCTCTTAACAACCTATCCTATATTCTAGCCATCAACTCCTTGACTGGCCATTTTGCTTTTGTCCTCATGGTCCATTCATATACCCATCGCGACTTGGCATTCTGCTGCATCTCAAATGCAAGTTCATCCATCCTTTCCCTCATCTCGACAAGTCCTTTATCCCATTCATCTTTTCTCATTAGCTCTGGGTCCTTTCTTCCAGTGTATCTATGGCCTTCAATAGCCATCTCGCTATTCCTATTTTCCCTCCTGGCAAACTTTTTGTTACTCTGCAATAGTCATCTATAGAGTCTTCAACACTCTGATTTCTTCTCCTTGCTTCACCTGAAATATATAGATGAAATCCCGCTCTGATACCACTAATGATGTGTATCAGAGTGCTATTTCATCTCCAACTTCCCTTGCCTGAAATCTACAGACAAGATTCAAGCTCTGATACCACAACTGATGTGTATTAGAGTACTCCTTTTCCCTAGCTCACTCTGCCTGAGATATATAGACAAAATCAAGCTCTGATACCACAACTGATGTGTACTAGAGTATTCTCCTTCTCTTCCTGCTTCCTCTATCTAAAATTTACAAACAGAGTCGAGCTCTAATACCACAATTGATGACGCACCACCAAATACCCTGCCTCGACAGGTCCAGTGCCTGACCTCCCGGTCTAAGGATCGTTCTCCTCAAATTTTCCGAGCCGAATTAGCTCTCTTGATTCCCTGCTGGAATCTCAAATTTTCGATCCACAGGTCCTTCTTCTTACCTCATGGTCTTCTGTACATGACCATGAATTTTGTGTTTTGGGACTCACAGATTTATGATGTCGAGAATCTCTATCCTCTCGATCTCCTGATCACCGAAATATCGAAATGTCGAAAAGGATTCAATCAACAATTATCCCCTGGGCTATGTCTCGGTCCCTATGACTCTATTTCATATGAATACAGTCCTATTCCCTTCGGGACTTATCAATGCGAGAGCCCGACCTCTTGTCAATGGAACTCCCGAATTCCCGATTTTTGATTTGCCGAAATGGCCTTTATCACAAATCCGGTATGCCGAACCCCCCGAAGTACTCTTCCTTTCGGGACTTTCCCCGAAATCCTGGATTGTTGCCACATGTCCTCCCTCAGATGGATGGTCCTCGTCGTTTCGCGATTTCGCTACTTGTGACCTCCTGTGACACAATCTCCTCTGTCAACTCAAATCCCCAGTATCCGAAATCTCGATGGACTCTTGATCTCTGCCACGTGTTCCAATGAATGGATGACTATGATTTTTTTGGGACTTCACCAGGTGCGAAGCCGAAATGCTCGCCTCTGTGAGTCCCTGTTATAACCCTAAATTGCACCACACATGCTTACCTGGCATCAGGCCAACTCATATCCCTTCATTGCCAAAACATCTACTGAACAACTCTTTGGAAATCCTCTTGTGTCAAGGACCACGCGCCCTAACCCATTATTGCACGCGTGTGTACGCTGGCTTGCTCACTACAGCCTGCCTGTACCTAATAAAGCATGAAAAGAGTGCCGACGGAATAAAAATCTATGGGTCAGTTAACTAAAACTCCTAGCCATGCATGGCCGAGGGTTCGTCCAAAACCCTAGCTCCTTCTAGCCTATAAAAGAAGGGGTAGGGGTACCATTTGGAGGATGAAAAAATATAGCGAAGAAATTCTGCCCATTTACGTAATCCATTGTCCCAACCCTTTAGCCTTTCCTCACGCCAAAGGAGATTTAACGCAAAGTAGTTGGAGGACAGAAGAAGAGGAGCCCAGGATTAGGTTCAAGGAGCGGTGGCCAGTCTCGACTTTGATTGTAAGTTGATTCATTTTCATTAATAAAAAGAATACTTTTCCCATCCCAATGCATGAGTTATCTATGATTTGGTGAATTTATGTTTGATTTCTAACCCTTGAGTAGAGAATTAACATGCATGCGTAGTTGGTATTTGTCTTGATTGTAGGTTATCTGTGGAAGGAGCAGCGCAAGCAAGTGGTCAAAGCGCAATGGAGGATCTACATCGAACGCCGGTAAAAAGGTTAGTGATTCTCTTCATGAATTTACTGTGAAAGAGGGGTTTTAATCTTGGGTTGTAGGTTAAAAGTAATTCATTTTCGGTCAAAATCTGCATGCAAGCTCGACCCTAGTTTGCTAGTCCGTAGGGTATTTTTCCCAACAACAGATTTGGCGACCGTACTAGGGAAGATACTCTTTAGGGTTTCCAGATTTAGTTGAGTTTTTTTTTTGGGTAGTTTAAAAGATTAGATTTTCTGTTTCTTTGTCTTTCTTTTTCTAAGGTCTAAGCTAGCAGGGAGCCTGGTTCCTTATACCAGTTTTCCCTGACTGTTGCTTGACAGTAATTGTCAGGACACACAGAGGTACACGCGGCCTGCAGAAGGCCTGCACGTGTGTGCCCACGCCCTATCCTCTTACATCCCGCGTGTGAACGCTAGCTGTAGGGATAACAGTAGCATGTAGGAGTCCAGAGAAGTTTAGAGGCAGTCCACCTCTTCCCTGTTGGAATTATACATTCTCAGGGGGTTTTCTGGAATCCTGTCTGGGTCTTGCTGGTTTCACAGTCCTGTATCAGATTGTTTTTTTTGCCTTATTATTCCTTGCATTATTTTTTCTTTTCTGTTAGAAAAAGAATCCAAGCCTTCAAGGGACCCTGGTTGTCAATCCCAAAGGCCTCAAAAAACAAGGCACGATTCATGTATGTACCGATTTCCGTGATTTGAACAAGGCATGTCCAAAAGATAATTTTCCAACACCATTCATTGACCAGATCATTGATGAATGTGCCGGTTGTGAATCCTTTTCGTTCATGGATGGTTTTTTGGGATATAATCAAATCCAAATCAAACCTGAAGACCAACACAAAACGACATTCATTTTTCCGTGGGGTACATTCGCTTATCGTAAGATGCCTTTTGGCCTTAAAAATGTTGGAGCCACATTCCAGCGGGCCATGTCTTTTGCATTTCATGGCCTCAAACATATAGTCGAGGCCTATCTAGATGATTTAGAATCACGCTCTCACAAGCGAAAGGATCATCCTACGCACCTCAGATTAATCTTCGAATGCTGTCTCTACTTTAGGATTCTCTTGAATCCCAACAAGTGCAGCTTCTGTGTAACGTCAGGACATTTGTTAGGTTTCATCATATCAACAACAGGGATCATGGTCGATCCTCTTAAGGTGGAGGAAATAATCCAATTGCCCCCCCCATGCACAATCTTACAACTTCAAAGTATTCAAGGCAAGGCGAACTTCTTACGACGCTTCATCGCCAACTATGCTGAAATCACAAAGGGATTTATGCGTTTACTGAAGAAAGATGTTCCCTTTTTCTGGGATGAAGCCGCTCAACGCTCTTTCGATGCATTAAAACACACCCTCACAACTGCACCTCTACTACGGCCACCTAATTATAACAAAGATTTCTTCTTATATCTGGCTACCACAGAGTCAACTATAGGCATGGTTTTAGTTCAGGAAGATGATTCATTTTCATAATACGTGATCTATTACTTGAGTCGAGGCCTCGTAGGACTGGAAATTAATTATTCCCATCTCGAAAAACTTGCGTTGGCAACAGTTCATGCTATTCAATGGTTCCGTCACTATGTTCTGTTTCGCAAGACCACCGTCATTGCTATCGTGAATCCATTCCAGTACATGTTGAAACGACGAGTTATAGGTGGAAAAATCAGTAGGTGGATGGTCATCCTCCAAGAATTTGACATAGACTTCATTTCAGCAAAGTCCAAGAAGTCATTGGTCTTCGCAGAACTTATTTCATAACTTCTGGTTGAGTCAGGTGACGTTGTGTCTGAAGAATCGCCTATCCGGGGGGATATGTTTTTGATTGCATCTTCAGACCCCTGGTATGGATATATACTTATCTATCTCCAGACTTTGAAGTGCCCCACCTCTACTTCTCGTGACGAGTGTCGACGGATATGCCATCAGGATAAGAATTATCTCATACTCGATCATACGTTTACGTTGTATCGGAGGTGTAGACTGCATCTTGTGTCGATGTCTCACTCATGAGGAGGCTGTCATAGTGCTCAACAATTGTCATACTGGAGCTTGTGGCGGTCATTTATCTGGGTTGGCAACAACCCAAAAGATTTTATGAGCAGGTTACTTCTGGCTGACACTTATCAAAGATTGTATCGAATCAGTCAAGAAGTGCCATCCGTGCCAAGTCTTCTTGCGGAAGATGAGGGCACATCCCGCTCCTATGTTTCCTGTCATCACAGTTGGTCCCTTCACTAAGTGGGAGATTGATTACACTACATGAAACCCCCCATCAGCAAGGGGGCATTGCTATATCATCGTATCCGTCGACTACTTCACTAAGTGGGTCAGAGCTATGCCATCGTTTAAAGATGATGGAGAGACTACAACTCTCTTTTTATTCAACCAGATTATAGCATGGTTCGACGTCCCAAAAGAGATTGTCACTAACCATGGCAGTCACTTTCAGAACCAAATGATGTCTGAATTAACATCAAATCTTGGGTTACGGCAGGAAAATTCATCACTTTACTACCCCCAAGACAATGGGCAGGTGGAAGCTATAAACAAAACTCTTAAGACTATTCTACAGCGAACTATCAACTCAGGCAAGTCAAATTGGCATTTGATGTTATACTTGACATTATGGGCTTACCGAACATCTATTAAGACTGCAACCGGTTTCTCACCTTTCCAACTCGTTTACGGGCTGGAGGCAGTCTTGCCCATCGAATGTCAAATCCCATCTCTGAAATTGGTAGTACAGTTATTTCCAGACACTTCTCCACTTGAAGAACGGTTAGTACACCTAGGGCAACTTGATGAGCAACGTCGCGACGCGGCCTTGGCCAACAAGGCTCATAAACATAAGGTCAAGTGTCAATATGATAGGTCTATTCGTCCTCAGATTTTTTCTGAGGGTGACCTTGTCCTAGTCTATGACCAAGACAAGGACCCCCTGGGGGCAAGAAAGTTTAAACCCATGTGGTTCAGACCCTTCATTATAAAAGAGGTATTAAAAAAGGACGCTTATCGTTTGGTTGATTTTGAAGGGAATGCTTTGGCGGAGCCTAGGAATGGGCTCTACCTCAAGAAGTATTACTCATAGACAGGTCACTGTGGGTAACTTTTTGTAACATATGTATAGTCTTTGTACTATTACTTTTTTACGTTTCTTTTAAAAGTGTTATGGACGTGTCATTGATGTTATCTTTCGTCAATATGGCAGATGTCAAGTGAGTCCGAGGTGTTTGTTGGGTATGTGGACGGTGCTAGTCGACACACATGGAGGCTTGCCTCTGCAACTTGGGTAATCTTTACACCACAGGGTCAGTTGTTATCTTCTAGAGGTATATGCTTAGGTGACACCACAAATAATGTCGCCGAGTATAGTGCACTTATTGAGTTTCTTCGTGACGCCTTGTCATTGGGTATCTCTCATCTTCGGGTCTATCTCGATGCTCAACTGGTTGTGTCACAGCTAAACAGAATATATCGGGTTCATGATCCAA
>JASDQU011104118.1:16233-26974 GCA_032191745.1 Picea mariana | reverse complement strand
CTCCTCTTGATTGAGTCCATTACGTATTATATGTTATCATCTCGTATAAACGTGTAAGTTTGATAGGAACTTCTATCAATCAAGTAAATTTTTTATGATATGATTTTTTTTTTAAGTGCATTTCGCATGACATTTTATATTTATTTGTATTCGTCATATAAATATTACCAACTTTTTGTTGTCGTGTAACATAAGGTTAAATGACAACATCTCCCCTGTACTAGGTTGTAGAGCACCTCACTACTCTCGATGCAAAGATAAACTTTTGTTGTGGATACAAAGGTGACCTATGCATAACATAATATTATTGTGAATTTCCATTTAACATAACATCATTAAATTGCAAAAGTTTATTGCATCGAGAGTAGTGAGGTGCTCTACAGCCCGATATGGGGAATATGTTGTCATGTAACGTTACATTAGCGACAACAAAAAGCTGGTAATTTAAATGACGAATAAAAATAATTGCACCGAGAGTAGCAAGGTCCTCTATAGCCAAGTATGAAGGAGATGTTGTCATGTAACATTACATTAAACGACAACAAAAAACTGGTAATATTTAAATGATGAATAAAAATAAATATAAAACCGTTGACGTATTGGGGACGCTTTGTTGTCGCTTAAAAACCTGCTTTGCATCACCGAGATTCCCCAAGTCCAAATAGGGGGAACAATAGGAGAGTGGAGTCCAACTCTCATTTAAGAGATCAATGATCTTCTAGATTGAGTATATTACTTATTGCAATGAAAGTAGCAAGGTGCTATACAACCCACAATATAGAGGATATGTTGTCATGTAATGTTGCATTACGCGACAACAAAAAGTTGGTAATATTTAAATGACAAATAAAAATAAATATAATTTAACATAATGTGAAATGCAGTTTAAAAAAACAAATCGTATCATAAACAATTTTCTTGATTGATAGAAGTGTCTATCAAATTTATACATGATGATAACATATAATAAGTAATGAACTCAATCAAGAGGAGCATTGACCTCTTAAATGACAAGTATTTTAAATATTACCATCTTTTTGGTGTAGTGTAACGTAACGTTGCGTGACAACATCTCCCCCATAGTGGATTGGAGAGAACCTCGCTACTCTTGATGCAATAACGTAACATTACATGACAACATATATTGTGTTACATGACAACAATAAGCTGGCAATATTTAAAAAGTTGGTCATTTAAGAGGTCAATGCTCCTCTTGATTGAGTCCATTACTTATTATATGTTATCATCACGTATAAAATTGATAGGCACTTCTATCAATCGATTTTTTTATGATATGATTTGTTTTCTTTTAAACTTCCTTTTGCATGACATTTTATATTTATTTTTATTTGTGATTTAAATATTACCATCTTTTTTTTGTCGTGTAAGATAACGTTACTTGACAACATCTCCCCCATATTGGGTTGTAGAGTACCTTGCTACTCTTGGTGGAAAGAGAAACTTTTGTTGTGGATACAAAGGAACCCTATGTATTGATCTATAAATTGTAGTTGATATTCCGCTAGAATAGTTCGTCACAATAGAGCTAATAAATAAAACTGAAATCTACAGTATGAAGGTTAAATTCATTTAGATTCCATAATATTTAGTTATTGATTTTATGCTTATGCATGAAATAGATAATATGCTGAAAATAGAGAACATTAAAATACAATCACACACCATCCATAAGATAACACAAATATTTGCTCTAGGAAACCCTTACAGAAGAAAACCCAACTAGAAGGTGAGGTTGCTCTACTCTCTTTTCTCTTGTATGGAAATAGTGCAAGTACAAAGGAGAAGGCACTCTCTATGGAGTTACATAACACTTGTGGCATTTTAGGATGCTACAAAAAAAAAAAAAACTTTTTTATGTTCTCTAATTTCCCACTCCCCTTTGTTCTACCTTGATAAGGAACACAATACAATAACATAAAATGAAACCCCTTCTCCTCCTAGTGGCTCGATATTTAACATAGACTAATAACCATCTAGGGGTAGGTTTTTTACTTCCTCAACTCTCATATGTGATAGATTTTTGGACCTTCTAGAATATTCTTGAAAATGTTCACATGGCTAGCCCCATATGCATGAGTAATGCGGGTTGACATGGCATCCTCTCATATTTGGGTGGTCAACACAATAGGTCAACTTGCAAGATGCATAACTTTTGCATGCGAACTTTGAATGACGCATGGTCTACACCGTTGGATAGGCCTTAGAGTGTAGAACACCATCAAGGGGGTGCGAATAAGTTTTAGACACCATAACCCCCCAACACTCCATTTAATGCCTCAAAAGGGCTCCAAAAGGATCCAGACCCCAATTTTCCAAACTCGGACCTCCACTAAAATGACCCAACAAGTTGATTCCTCCAATTTTTTCCATTCTAAAAGCATTAATATAGATGGAAAATAGTATAATGATCCAATTTGGATCATACCTCCCCATTTAGGGAGGATTTTGGTTCTCAGGAGCTTTACTGAATGAGGTGAGAAACTTTTTCTTCTACCTGTTAGCACCAAAAGTCACCTCTGGATTGCGGCAGAGGTAAGCCCAATACCCATCAGTTTATATGTCACGGTTAATGGATTTAAAGAGGTGAAATGGGGCAGACTTGAGATAATATCGTTTTAACTCAGAAAGTTGGGGCATTATGCACAAGCAAATGAGGTCTTAATTAAGTTTAGCCAATAAGTTGTAGTAAGGGTGAGTAGGAGGAAGAAATTGAGAAGAAGATGTAAAGGTCTACTCTGGACATTAGGTCTTCCAGCGGCCTAAGGAGGAAAAACTCTGAAAACAAGATCTTCTTGAATTCGAAGTTTCATGAAATTGAAAACGCTATAACTGCATTGCAATCAAACATTCATTACAACACAGTCACCACAATCCATGTGAATCCTTTGATCATGAACATTCAGTATAAGACACAAGTAAGATGGAAATAGAAGTTGTCTTTCATTAAACAAGAAATATCATATGGCCACACATAACCAGAGAACCAGAGGCTTCATTAAAACTTTACAAATCAGGAGCCTCGCTCAACTATTAACCATAAAAAAATATCAAATATGAGTATTTATACTCAAAACAACTTGCCATCACCAGGAGTGTGACCTGGCTACTATAATCAAAGATTTTTGTCTGCCTCTCTTATGTCAGTCTACACTTGCATTATTCTGTCCGATGCGATCTTAAATCAGTATGGGCTTTGCAGAAGAATTTGTTGACAGGGGAAATTTGGGCAGACAATCTGCCTCCACGACTATCTTTTCCATGCTTTCCATTTATGGGGTGAAACGAGGTTTCAACCACCTCCCCCATTTCCATTATCTACTTTCATCAGGATCAGGATGAAACCTAACAACCATGAATTCTCCAGGAGACGTTCACGACTCCTTCAAGTCCACCCCGACGCCTCGAGACCATGCAGATATTCCTCTATGAAAATACGGGCGCCTCAGCTTCTGGAGTGGCTCCTCTCCATTGCTTCGTGCAACCTCGGTCCATGGCCTCACGCTTATCCCATATGAAATTTCAGGATTTCGCATTTTGAGAGTCTTCACTCCACTTGATTCCAAAAATCTTGATGCTCGAACTTGGGAAATGGCCCATCCAGATCGACGATTGGAACTACTTTGAATTTGACGGCCACGATCATCTCACTAAATAACCTTAATTGCCAACCGCTCAATAGGCACATGCCCTTCTTTATAGTAACATTTTCCATATGACTGTGGGCTGTGACCGTGGGCCAATTATTCGGCACTTCGTGACTTCATGTTTTGTGAATCATTATTGTGCTCCATGTTAAAACCTTCAAGTCGCAAAATCGTGATTTCTTAGATCAGGTGCCACGAGTCCCTTTGAATTGGATGGCCTAGATGAATATCAACATTTTGAGACTTCGGGCCTTCGACATTTTGGGACTTCGAAAATTCCACGCATTCTTCACTTCAGCTTTTCCGAAATGATTTTCTCTGCGGTTCGGATCTAGTGCCACAGGTCCTGCTGGATCAGACGACTCCTACTGATTTCAGATTTCGCGGGTTCGACTCCTTTACAAACAACTTCAAAAACATTTTGAACTCCCGATTTTCGTGACTATTATTCACCGTTGACCTCTGAACTGTGAAATGCAAATTTGTTCACCAAATTGAACTTGCTCGCTCGCTTGATTTGAGTCCATATCAGACTGCTCTACGTGTTGCGCTTGTGCTCACTGTTGCGGCCTATATAAGTAATTACTTGGAAAATTGGTCGAGGGCTTGGGAAAGAGAAATATCAATGACAGAGGTAGAGAGGGCAGTGATTGACCCAGAGAATGGGGCCGAGACTTCTTAGAAAGGATTACACAAAACAAAATGTCGCTCAAACGATCGAGGAGAAACACAAATCAAAATACAAGTTGAAAGGGGAAAGACTCTAGAGTGGGTTTGCGAAAAGGAGAGAGACATGGAAAAACCATAGACTTAGGTAAAACCCACAAACCCACAAGACTCTGACAAGTTAATGTGATAACATTTGGCTCCACAAGGGATGGCATGCTCCCTGTGAGCTGCCAAGAAAAGTAGTTCCAGTGCCTTAGTATTGGGTTATGGAGTCTAGCTATTTAAAACAAAATAAACATAAAAAAAGGAACGGTATCTACAATGGCGAGACACCGACTATGGATTTAAACAAAAAACCTTTTTAGAAAGATCCCATTAACAGGGCGACATTGTCAGTGACAATTCTTTTCAGACACCCAAACCTTGCTATAATATCCTCCAGCAAACCAATGATTACTTTGTGAGTAGCACTCCTTGTGGGAACAACCTTTATCCATTTGGTGAAGTAATCTGTCGCAGTCAAGATCCACCTGTGCTGACCGCTTGAAGTAGGATGAATTTTCCCAATAAAATATAAGCCCCACTGCTGAAAAGGTCCTAAAGCTACCACAAGCTTCAATGGCAAGGACTTGAGTTGTTGTTTCTCGAAGAATTTGTGGCATTAAACACAAGCCCTAATTTTTGCACAGACATCGGCGAATAGAGTAGGCCATAAATACCCAGCCCTGAGAATCTTATAGGCTGTGGTCCTCCAGAAGTGATGTCCCTCACAGAGGCTATCATGAAATTCAAACATAATTTTTCGGGCTTCCTGTGTGTCTAAACATCTCAGAAGCACTCCTAGAGGGTCTTTCTAATACACGACCTGGTAAATAAGGAAATATTTGATTGCTTTGAGCTTTAAAGATCTTGCCTTTCTTTTTCCCATTCCATCAAGAGGTCTCAATTCTTGTAGAAAATATACAATATCTTTATACAAGGTGCATTCTGCCAATGGAGGGCTGACTTGTGGGTTTGTATGAGACAACTCAGCTTGTTGATTTTCTGAGTGGGTGTTGATGAAGTTAACCACAAGAACTTTACAATTAGACTCAACCAATAGCTTGGCTAAACCTTGGCCTTTAACTAGTGGGTTGGGCTTTATTTCCAGATCAAATTCAAGGATTTTGGCAATCCACTTGCTCCTTCTTCCGTCTATGTCAGGGTGAATGAGAATGTCCTTCACATAAGCTGAAGGAACATATGAAATGACCTTTGAATGCAACACATAGATCCTGAAATCTTTAAGGGATTTCACCAAAGCATAGGCCTGCTTCTCCATGATGTCATATTTGATCTCTGCATCTCTTAATTCCTTGTTGAAAAAGGAAATAGGCTACTCCAACCCCTCGACATTCTTCTGCAATAAAACAACTGCCATTGTGTTAAAAGAGGCAAAGGAAAAAATCAGAAAATCTTTGGAATATTTAGGACTGATAAGCATTGGTGCCTCATTCAAGGCCTTCTTGATTTGTTTGAAGGAATTTCTGGACTCAACAGTCCATTTTACTTCATTCCCCTTCCTGAGCATGGTTGTAATATGCTTCACCAATTCAACAAAATTTGAAACAAACCTTCTCAGAAAATTGATCTTGCCCAGGAAAGACTGAACTTCCTTCCAGGATCGGGGAAGTGACAAGGTTTGGATAGCTTCTACTCTGCTTGAATCAATCATGACCCCCTCAACTAATACTGTGTGCCCTAACAATTTTCCTTCTCACATGGCAAACAAAGACTTCTTGGGATTTACGGAGAAACCAAACCTTCTGCATTTCAAAAAGACCCTTCGCAGATGTTGGCAATGTTCTTTATTAAATCTGGATAATGATGTAATGTCATCCAGCTAGATGACTACAAAGTTATCCCTTTCTCCAATGAAATCAATGTCCATAGCTCACTTAAATGTTTCTCCTACATTCATCAATCCAAAGGGAATTTTGGCGTACATGAATGTACCCCAAGGAGTGGTTAAGGTCGTCTTTTCTCTGTCTTCAGGCAAGACAAAGATATGATTGTAGCCTGAAAATCCATCAATCATGGAAATCTTGGATTCACTTGTAACTCTCTGCAATATGCATTCCATCTTTGCAAAGGATAATTGTCCTTCCTAGAACTTTTGTTCAGGTTCCTGAAATCGACACACAGTCTGATTTCACCATTTTTCTTCCTCACTGGAACCAAGTTGGCCACCCACTCTGAATATCTCAAAGGGACAATGATTTGGGCGTTCATCAACTTCCTTACCTCCCTTTCCATAATAGGAAACAACATGGGGTTTATTTCTCTTAATTTCCACCTAAATGGTTTGGCCTCCTCTTTCAAAGGGATATTATGTTAGATGATGCGTGTGTCATATGTTTTGAGATCTTCATAGGTCCAGGTAAACACATCAGTAAATTCTCTTAATAACTCAGCATACTCGGTCCTTTGCTTCTATGACAGACTACTTGACAACTTGAAAAATTTAGGATCCTTCTCTATACCAATATTGCACTCATTCACGTCAGCTTCTCCATTTGAGGTTTTACCCTTTACTGCCACATCGTTCCTCTCAAATGGTATTTCCAAAGGAACTACTCCCTTTGGGATATGATTGATGGGCAACTGGACAATATGATAGTTGGAAATTTTGTTCAGAAAAGCGTCATCATGAGGATTTATTTCAGAATCAGGATCTTGATCAATGTGTAATGTAGAAAACTCATCAACAATCTCCAAGAACCTTTTGACTTCCAGATCATCATCAAACACTTTCCAATGTTTGACATTGTTGGGTATAGAGGGTCTATATTTCACTTCTACATCATACATGAGTTTAGGTGGTAGAGGGACTTTGAAATTACTTGTTGATGAAGCCAGAGAATCGGCCATAACATTCTCTTATCTTGGTACAAATGAGACGTTGAAAGCCAAGAAAAAACTGTCGACTAGATCCCAGACTTCATTTCTGTAAATCCTAATCCGAGGGTGCTTGGCTTGATAAATATTCCTGATCCGATGGACAATTAACTCAACATCCCCAAACATTGATATCTCTTTAATTCCCATGTCTTTGGTAGCCCTCAAACCCAAAACAAGAGCTTCATACTCTGCCACATTATTGGTAGCTTCAAATTCTAACTTGTAGGACAGAGATATTATTTCTTGAACATGTGAGACAAAGACCACTCCAGCACCAACACCTTCTCTAGAAGAGGCTCCATCAAAGATCATTTTCCAAACAGAGGCAATCAGAGGAGATTTTTCACAGAGAGTAAGGGACTGTTTTCTGATTTCAAGAGGGTGTTCAGGGGCATCATTGAGTTGCAATAAGTTGGATCCCAAATCAGTGTCAAGTACAAAGATAGGATGGTTGTTGGATCATCTTCATCACTGATAATGAAGGCCAGTTGAGCTTCTCTGTATAGTCTTCTATGCTCCCCTCCGAACACATGTATGGTAGCATATGTGAGGTCCATCTGAAATGTTCCTCCGAGTCACTTGATCCAATATCTTGACAGGAGTATGACAAACTTGGGGGGAACATCAACCACTATGATATCCATGACCACACTTTTCATGGGTAGCTGAAACAAGGTCACAACCAGATCTTTGATGAACCCAAGGCACTGCACTCTCCTTGAATCAAAATAATACAAATCACGATAAGCCTTGGTGATTTCTAATCCAAGTTCTTCCACGACAGTTTTGGGCATGAGATTATGAGATGCCCCTAAGTCCATCAAACAATTATGCAACACCTTGTCATGTACGTTCAATGAAGTGTAGAAGGGAGGGGATGAATCATCTCTGTCTTCTATCAAGGGACCTATAATGACCGTCGAATTTTCATCTTGAAGGTTTACTGAGTTTGTAGAATAAGATGAAGGCTTGGGCTGCAATAATTTAGAGAGGGATCTTTTAAAATATTCATGCTTGACCAGCTCTAAAAGGGGTACAGGGATTCTGATCTTTTAAATTTTATGCTCAAAGTTAAAATAGGAAGTGGGCTTCAACACTTCTCTCACTTCTAGGACATGACCTTTGGCTAATGGTGAGGGATTCTATGTTTTCTTCTCCTTGTTGTTGTTCGATGCGTCTTTAGCATGATTCTCTGCTCTGGAAGGCTGATCAAAGACGTCAGACTTCCCTTATTTCTTCTTAGACCCGAGGTTATATTTATTGGGATTACTATTGGTCTTGTCCCCTTTACACAACTCATTTATTTGATTGTCAATGAGGGACTCCTCGTATGTGGATTGAGTTAATTGGGGAAAAGGGTAGTTGTCTCCAAGACAATGGATTTTAGGATCTAACTCTTCTTCCTCACCTTCCACATCAGCGACAAGATTATTTTGGAGAGGGGTTTGGATTTTCTGATCATCCCTATCTATGTTTCTAGGCCCTCTTGGGAGTATCTGGGGGGAAGTACTTGGTATTTTGAATTTAATTCGGTTATCAACATTTTGGGCACTCTTATAACCTTGATTCCCCTCGAATTTCATCTTCTCCATTTCTGCAGAAAGAGATTTTACCAGCTTGGTCAACTCATCCACTTGAGGGTGGGATGTAGAGGAACTGGAGGTTGAGGCTTCAGATCTCCCCCTTCCTTTGTCTCTATCAACTTTATTCCTAAGTTTGTCAACTGCCAATACATTGGACTCTACTTCCATGGATGCATCTTACATATGATCCAAGGAAGTAGCTCTTATTTCTCTTAACAAGAGGCATAAATCAAGGTCAAAAGAACTAGCATATGTAATTTCAGCAGAGGCTTCAATAAGCTTTATCTCAACAGGAATCTTGTTGTACATTTTATTGAATCTTTTGGAGAAGTCAGAGACATATCCTCCCTCTTTTCTCTTTAGAGACCCGAACTCAGTAATATAAAACATAAAGTCTTTTTTATCCCCCCATTGTCTCAAGAAGACATCATCTAAAGCCTCAATCCCAGCAATGGATCCAGGGGTTAATCCTCTAAACCACTTCCTAGCCTCACCATCAAGGCTCTGAACAAAAGATCTCATCCATGCATCTTCATTTTCAATATTTAGATTGCCTGCATAATTGTAGAAGGCAACAAGGTGCTCTTCAACAGTTATGTCTTCTTTCCCAGTGAATTTGAGCATGTATTTTAGGTAGTCTCCAACAGGGAGATAATTCATTGGTTGAGGTAGGACTAGGGGGGCATATCTTGCAGCCACTATGGCATAAATTATGTTTCTAGGGGGATCAACAGTTGCCATTGGGATGTGATGTGGAGGAGAAATAGGAGGGGATGGAGCTCGAACAGGGGAGACTGGCGGTGTGTTTCTGGGAGGAAAGGGAAGCAACAGGGGGTTAGGGGAAAAGGCTAGAGGGCTTGAGGGAACAGAGGTTTCCATCACGGTAGAAGCAACAACTTTAACAAGGGGAGGGGTGGTAAAACCCGGAGTGAGAAAATCTTCTAAGGTCCTGGGTCTAAACCATGGTACAACTTTAGGGGAGATAGGAGTGACAAGACTTTCTCCTTCCAATCACAGACCAGGAGAGGAGAAATCAGTAGGAACACTCCCAGACTTTAAGCTTCAGGAAACTCCAACAGATGGTATAGCAGGAAAAGGAGAAGTAACTATTGGAGTTTCTAAATGAGGATGGAAAAAATCATCAGAAATACCTGGTTCAACAGCTGAAGTACCTTCCTAAGGGGTATTTCGTCTTCTGACAATTTTCTCTAGGTTAGCTTCAGGTGTTGCTAAAGGCAGTTGTGGTGTAGACCTCATGTGTCTGCCTCAGGAAGCCACAACTGGAACAGTGGGGTCGTAACAGTGGATTCTCTAGGTGCACAATAGCAATCTTCAATGTACTGTGTTCTGATGCACCTTCAGAACCAGTAAGCTTTGTCGTTCAATCCCAGGGAAAATATTCAATTCATCCCCGACAACGACACCAGAAATGTTAGCACCACAAGTCCCCTCTAGATTGCGGCAAAGGTAAGCCCAGTACCCATCCGTTTATATGTCACGGTTAATGGATTTAAAGAGGTCAAATGGGGAAAACTCGAGAGAATATAATTTTAACTCAGAAATTTGGGGCAATATGCATAAGTAAATGAGGTTTTGATTAACTTCAACCAGTAAGTTGTAGTAAGGGTGAGTAGGAGGAAGAAATTGAGAAGAATACGTAAAGGTCTTTTCTGGACGTCAGGTCTTCCAGCAACCTAAGGAGGAAAAAATCTGAAAACAAGATCCTCTTGAATTCGAAGTTTTAGGAAACTGAAAACGCTATAACTACACTGCAATTAAACATTCATTACAACAAAATCACCACAATCCATGCGAATCCTTCGATCATGAACATTCAGTATAAGACGCAAGTAAGATGGAAATAGAAGTTGGCTTTCATTAAAA
>JASDQU011104114.1:6494-16847 GCA_032191745.1 Picea mariana | reverse complement strand
TCCACATACAAGACTAAATAAATCAAATGATCACCAATTAATTTAAAATACACACAGTGATCCTCTTTGTTTCTTGTGAAGCCAAGTCCCGGCATATAAGTGTCAAATTTTTTATACCACATCCTTTGTGATTATTTTAAACCATACAGTGGTTTTTTCATCTTGCATACTAGCTCCTTCCTTCCCTTCACAGCATAACCTTTTGGTTGCTTCATATAGATTTCTTCTTCCATATCCCCATGCAGGAATGTTGTATTCACATCCATCTGTTCTACTTCAAAATCAAATGCAACAACAACATATAATAGAAATCTTATAGAGGTTAACTTGGCAACAGGAGAAAAAGTCTCACCAAAATTAATTCCCTCAACCTAGGAATAACCCTTTGCTACTAACCAAGTTTTGTATTTCTCAACCTTTCCTTCTGCATTTAGATTCTTTTTAAATACCCATTTGCTTCCAATGGGTTTTCTTCCAGTGGGAAACTCCACTAGATCCCAAGCCTCATTCTTATCCAAAGATTCCATTTCTTCATCCATGGCCCTTTTCCAAATATTTCCATCCTCTGAATCCATTTCCTCCCTGACAGTTATAGGATCATCATCAATAATAGACAGAGAAAAATTTGAACGGAAATCAGATGGAGTATACCTTTCCAGTAGCCTTCTTTCTCGAATCGATCTCCTCAATACTAGAGTATGAGGATCTTCTTCTTCTGATTCCTATTCTTCTGTAAAGTCTGATTCATCATCCTTTAAATCAAACTCTATTTTCTCTAGTTATTCATTACTTGGTAGGACTTCTTGTTTAACAACATCCTTCATTTCTCTAAATACCACATCTTGGTTATACACTACCTTCTTAGTTTCTGGGTTCCAAAGCTTATAATCTTTGAGACCATCTTTATATCCAATAAAGATACACTTTTCAGCCTTCTTATCCAGCTTACTCTTATTTTCCTTTGGAACATGAACATATGCATCGCAACCAAATACCTTGAGATGTGTGAGTAAAGGTTCCTTACATGTCCATACCTCTTGTGGAGTCTTGTCATCCAACACTGATGAGGGTGATCTGTTGATCAGGTAACATGCAGTACCCACTGCCTCTACCCAGAATTATTGCCCTAACCCGACACCACTGAGCATGCACCTTGATTTTTCCATCAACGTCTTGTTCATCCTTTCTGCAAATTAATTCTACTGAGGTGTATATGGAGTAGTCTTTTGCCTTGCTATACCGCACTTCTTACATAATTCTTCAAATTCATTCTCACAGAACTCTCTGCCATTATCTGTCCTTGGCACCTTAATTATTTTCTCTGTTTGATTCTCAACAAGAGTCTTAAACTCTTTAAACCTGTCAAAGAATTTAGATTTATTCCTGAGCAAATATATCCAAGTTTTCCTCAAGAATTCATCTATAAATGAGACATAGTACAAAGATTTTCCCAATGATGGGACCGACACAGGTCCAAAAACATCATTGTGAACTAGCTGTAAAATTCCTTCTGCCCTCGTTGCACCAGAGGGGAATCTTACCTGATTCTGCTTCCCATATAGACAATGTTCACAAAAATCAAAATCCAGAGAGCAGTTAGACATACCTTCAACCATACCTTTACCGTGTAGTAATCGAAGAACCTTTTCTTCGATATGCCCCAGTCTTTGATGCCAGAACATAACCTTTTTCTCCAGAGATTGTAGGAGTTCTTTCTTCTTCAAATCCAATATCAGGAACAATGGAACTATTACACCCATCACTAATAGTGCTTCCTTGCAGCTTATACAAATTTCCAAACTGAACTCCTTCAGCAACACCATTTATCCTCGAACCATCCTCCAGGTTTCCTTTTCAAATATTGTTTTTACCCCTGCAACGTCTATTTTGCTTACAAAAATCAAATTTCCAGCCAAACCTAAGATGTGCAGAACACCGGGTAGTGTTCTAATCCTTCCACCTATGAGCCTCAAATTGACTCTTCCTCGTCCTATGATTATGGTTGTCGAATCATTACCTAAGAAAACATTACCTCCATCATACCTTTCATATTCATAGAACCACTCCTTGTGGGGAGGCATATGAAAGGATGCACCAGAGTCAACCAACCATGCCTCATGATCTGCATGTGTGCTTGAAGAGGCCAAGTACACATCCCCTCATTCTTCCTTGGAGGTCTTTTCTTCTGTAGAAGAAGATTCTTCAGATCCCTTATTTTTCTCAACTTTGGATCTACATTGCTTCTTATAGTGCCCTTCTTTTCCACATCTCCAACATACCCTTTCAAAATTTCCAGGAGATTTAGATCTACCCTTAGAATTAGATCTCCCACTTGAGAAATTAGATCCATTTCTTTCCTGGGAACGTCCTCTTACAAATAATGCATCTGTGCTATGTCCTTCCATATTCTTTCGTCTCATCTCCTCCGACAACAAGGATGAGACCACTTCTTCAAACTTCAAGGAAGTGTTATTACTACCTATGGCCACAACCATACTATCCCACGAGTCTGGTAAATAACACAACAAATTGATACATTTATCTTCATTTGAAATTTTAATCTCAACAGATACTAACTAACTTACCACAGTATTGAAGGCATTCAAATGCTCTGCCACCAAGTCTCCATCTCTCATCCTCAGGTTATATAGCTTCTTTCTAAGGAATAGTTTATTTACCAAGGACTTAGATTGATACAACTTCCCCAAATTTTCCCATAAATCCTTTGTTGTAGCTTCCTCTGACACATTCAGTAATACTAAATTGGAGAGACACCATTGGATTGTGCTCTTTGCCGTCCATTCCAACTTTTTCCAATCATCTACAAAAGTTCCTATATGTGCAGTACATGGATCTACCACGATCCACTGATCTTTTTCCATCAACAGATCTTCCATCTTGAGCTTCCACAACTCAAAACTTTTTCCATCTTGAGCTTCCACAGATCTTCCAGAGCTTCCATTTATTTTCACCTAAAAAAGAAATACCACAGATCTCCCATTGTAACAAGGCTTATCACAGTCTCGATCCAAACCCTTGACCAAAAAGGAGTCCCCCTGAAGCTAATAAATCTCTGATACCAAATGTAGATTCTAACTTTGTACAATATCTACTGCAAACAAATATTCAGAAAAGAACAGAAAAGATACAATGGAAAATACAAACATTACACAGAGATTTTTCCCTTGGAAACCCAAACTGGGAAAACCAACATATTATATATTCATTCATTGTGATACATCGTTTACAATACAATATACATATAGGATCCAACGACATCCAAAACCCTAACCCAATGGCCTCGATTAGCCCAAAACCTTAGTTCCTTAACCGGAAATAGAAAACCATCGGCAAAAACCATGTGCCAAAAAACCACCTAAATATGTGACATGTTTCCTGAGGCAGGTGACATGTTTCCCATGAAAATAATATAACACATACCCAACAATCATCTGTATAGACATCACATCATCATCAGGTTAAAATTAATTAGGTGATATTAGATAACTCTGACACTTTCTTACTTTAAAATCTACAAGAGCAAGTGTGTTCTAGTTTGGTCATATTTTGGAGTTCTATGGATAGGATTAATATACCACAACTTTTATTCATCGATTTATTTTAAAAAGGGTTTGAAGACTTCAATTTGTAGTTGTGACATCATGAATAGTTGCTAACGGCTATATGTGTCCAATTCTACTTCAACTTTTAAAATCATGAAGTAACCATTTTCACTTATCCTTTTCTTTTAGACTATACATAAGTAATATTGTCATGTCACTGAAGAGTTTGGTTGGATTGTGGACATCCAATATCCTCAATTGCATGCAAAACCACAACTTTTCGACTTGGCACAAGGCCACACCGATCTACTTGACCCAAACTATGCCTAGTAACACTTAGAATCTTTAACCATTTAAACTTTCATTGATAACATTCATACTTAGGGCATACAAAAACTAATTAGAACGCATCAAATACACAATTAAATGAATGTGTAAGTAAGTTGGGTGGCCAAACCAACATAATACCCAATTTTTATTATAACAGACAACAATGTGTCGAGTCTGCAACTCGTGCCACACCAAAGAAGATTTACAAGGATCTTTCACTCACTTTATATCCAACAATACAGTGGTGTGAAATACAAATACAGACCTTTTTCATGCCGACCTTGTGAATCCCTTCATGCCACAATCAGAATGCTAAACGAGTCTCTTCACCCTCATGCTTCATTTCTAGGGTTCATGTCTCCCTTGCCTCAGTTCATTCAACCCTTCTCTTAACTGCCAAACTTGTGTTACTTCACAACTTGATTTCCTTTGTTTTGGTCTTGCCCTTATGCTTATATAGGCATCCACCCATATAAACCAATGTGTCTCTTTTCCCTTGATATGACCTACTATTTACCAATTTTTCCACATAACCATTTGATCGACTTTCGTTTAAGTTGCATGTGTCCCTTAGGTGAGTCGAGTTGACTCACCTAAGCATGCCCTCCTTTCCTTAGCCACATCATTTTTTTAATTGGGTGCCCAAGTCTTTCCCACAACCTTTCGTCAACTATCCCACTGTATAACTTGTGTTGCAGGACACCTTTGTTGAACCCCCCTTGGCATGCAACATGCCCAAGGCGATCAGGCTTGCCTGTTACAAGAGACCTCTTCGTTCATTAGATGGACCAAGCGTTTTTTCCACCTGCCCGATCTGTGGTGTGGTTTTGATCAAGTGTCTGATGTGGTGGTGTGCGCCTAACCTTGGAGCCCAAGGTAATACATCCTCCCTAACCCCAAGTCATTTCCATCCTCAGTAATCTCGGTGTTGATGCTCCTCCATAATTCTCCTCAAAATTGTGGATCATGTGCTTCCACCTCCATAGTGCCTCTTGAATCTCTCAACAATTTTCTTCCTCGTTTTTTTCTTTCCATCGAACAAAGTACGCATGAAATTGATTCTAAACACAAAAATTTCTTCAACCTCCAACTCTGCTCGATTAGCAATCATCATTGAGTTGTGGGTGGGCTCATCTCAGTCTCGATCCTCTGCATCCATTTGGCATGGTTTCAACTGACTGGTGTGAAAGATAGGGTGGTGGGCTCTCATGTGAAACATAAGCTCCAACTTCTAGGTGACTTCTCCAATCTTCTCAAGTATCTTGAACGAACCTTTGTACCTCTGCACCAATGATGTAGCCATCTTGGTTGGTAGCGTAAATTGGTTCCTACCCATCCTAACAAAGACATGATCTCCTATGTTGAGTTGCACAACACGTCTCTCCTGATCTACCCAATTATTCATCCTCCCTCTCACATCCTTCAAATGTACATGAGCTAACTCCAATTGATCCTCCCAACTTTTCATGAATCTGAAATCTGATGGACTTTTTCCATAGTAGCCTTGCATCACCACATGTGGGGTGATGGGTTGTTGTACTTTCATTAATTTGAATGCACTGTAGCCCATTGTGGAATTTTTATGCAAGTTATAACTGAATTGGTTTACATCCATCATATTTGATTAGCTAGCTTGATTCATCCTCACATAATGTTGCAAGTAGTATTCCAACAATCTGTTGATTCATTTCATTTGTCCATATGTTTGTGGATGGAAGCTGCAAATAATCAATAACTTTGTTCTGATAAGTTTGAACTATGTCGTCCAAAACTTCCCGATGAACCTTGTATCTCTATCTAAAATGATGTTCAACGAAAGACCCCAATACTTTACTATGTGTTTGAAAAACATATGTGCCACCTCTTCTTCCCCATAAGATGTCTTCATTAGAATGAAAATTGTGTACCTGGAAAAATGATCAACCATGACCATGATTCCATTGTACCCTTGTGTCACCAGAAGTTGCATGATGAATTCCATCGAAACACTTTCCCAATGCTTCTCTGGAATCGAAAAAGGTTGCAACAGACCTTTTTACATTCGGGTGTCAACCTTTTATTGTTGACAAATAAGACAATTTTTGACATAGTCTTCTACATCTCGCACCATACACTCCTAGAAGTATCCTTTCTCCAACAATGTCACTCTTCTACGTTGTCTTGGGTGTCCAACCCAAGGCGATTCATGACATTCCTTTAAGAGCTCATTGTGGATATTACTTGACTTAGGAACATAGAGTCATTCACATAAGTACAAKATCCCATCAYAGAGAAAGAGCTTTCTCGTCTTCCCCTCCTCTACCTACTTCATGATGTTCTTTGTTGTCGGATCAAGCTATAGTCCTTCCTTAATATTCTCTCGCAACTCTATCAACACATGAATCTGGATCCCATCCATCGTAGGTAATTCATCTTCCTCAAGTGCAACTACTTAAGGCTTCCTACTCAAGGCATCAATAACAACATTGAGTTTTTCAATCCTATACTCAATGGTCATGTCAAATTCAACCAAGAATCCCTGACGGTGCACCTACTTGGGGGACAACTTGGGTTGTGTTGCAACATCATCTGTCTTGACCACAAATTACTTACCCAACAAGTAATTCCTCCATACCTATAGACAATTCAAAACTACGGTCATTTCAAATCTCATGGACCGGGTATCTTCATTCATCATCATGTAGCTTCCTGCTCTTGAAATCCATGGGGTGCCCATCTTACATCAAAACTCCTCCTATGGAAAATTCTAGGGAATCTGTCTACACTTCAAACAATTGCTCAAATTTGGGTAGCTTCAACACTAGGGTAGAGAAAATTTTGTGTTTCAACTCTTCAAAGGAAAACTTGATCTTTTCTATCCAATTCCATGATCTCTCCTTCTTTAAAAAATATGTTAGTGGTGCAACAATCTTGGAGTAGCCTTCTACGAATATGAGGTAGTATTTGGCTAGTCCAAGGAATACCCTCACATCATGCACGATGCACGGATCCTCCCAATCTGCGATCGCAATGATCTTCCCAAGGTCCATGTGAATACTTCCATGTCCAATACAATGGCCTAGGAAGGGTATTTCAGTCTGCCCAAAAACACACTTGGAATTATTCAAGAATAAATGATGTTTTCGCAACACCTCAAATATTTCCTCAAAACAAATTTCATGCTCCTCTATATTCTCGTTGAACACCATGATATACTTCAAGTACACCACCACAAACTTATGCAACAATGGCCTGAGAACATTATTCATCAATGTGCAGAAGGTGGTTGGAGCATTGCATAGACCGAACAACATCACTGGGAACTCATAACTTCCATATTGTGTCACCATCGCTATCCTATATTCATCTCCCTTTGTGATCTGAACCTGATAATAACCATGACTCAAGTCTAACTTATAGAACACCTTGGCTTTGGCTAGTTTTTCAAAACAATCTATAACTAGTGAAAAAGGATATCTATTCTTCAGATTTCACTTGTTCAATGCCCTGTAGTCAAGGAGCATCCTTAGTTTTGTCATGTCCTTCTTCTTTTGAAAGAGGATCGAGGTGATGTATGGGGACCTAGAAGGTTGAATGAAGCCTACATCAATCAACTTTATTAACTATCTCTTCAATTCTTCCAACTCAGGTTTGGATAGTCAGTAGGGAGCTCTAGCAGGTGGTTGCAACCCCAACTCTAGCTCAATTCGGTGGTCAACAACACACCTCAGTGGGATCACCTTAGGTATTTCATCTGACATCATGTCTGCAAACTTATCCAAAATTTTGGTGAGTTCTGGTGGAATAGTCCTCCAACTCCATCTTCTTCCTCAATCTCCCCAATGACTGCCACATCAACCTGTGAACCAAAGCGTTGTGTTGCTCTCTTCATGCTTAATGCAAAGACAATAGGCATTTCACCCTTAATATTTTGTATGATTATGTGCACAACCCATTTATTTCGTTCTTTAACTATATCCATTTTGTCTAACCATGGCACCAGAACAACTATGTTCCTTCTAAGAAATTATTTCCCCAAGATGACTTCAAATCCGTCCATTGGAAAAATCATAAAGTTTTTGCGTCCTTTCCAATCGTCTAATTGTACATGGACCAGTGAGGAAACTCTTGTTTCCTTTTTTTCTTTAGAATTCACTACTTTCACTTCTATAGTACTCGTTGTGATACTTGTGATACTGAGCCCAAGTCCTTAGCCAACTCGGTTTGCAGAAAGTTATGTGAAGCACTTATGTCAAGAAGTGCGTGGACTTCCCTACCATTAATGATCATCTGCATGAAACATAATTGGTGCATGTTCTTTCCTTATATTTCCAAAGCATTGATCCTTCTTTTTCCCAAAGAACATTTCCATGCCTCACGTGTCATCTCAAACGAACAACAACAACATTTTCAACTCAACATACCCTCCAGTTTGCAACTTCCACTAGAATTCATGTTCTTTTTCCATCTCGTCCCGTCTCTAAGGAGACACCCTTCAAATTCATCTCATGTTGTGGTTGAGTGCCTATCACATCCTCCCTTGGACTGTCCACAACATGCTATGGTATGTCACCGTCATCCGTTCGCGTCTTATCATTTCGTAGACTTATGCGGAACAAACAACTTCCATACGTTCTCACTTTTGTTAAGTCGAACCTCACTTGACTCTTGCTCGTCGTGATGGAGGTCACTCAATGAATTGATCTCTTCGCACAGCTGACCAACGCTGTCTCTGTATCGCGCTATGATACCAATTGTCACACCATTAAATAGTTTGGTTGGATCGTAGACATCCAACATTCTCAACAACGTGCAACACCACAAATTTTTTATTCGACGGCAAGGCCACACCAATCTACTTGGCCCGAACTACACCTAACATTTAGAATCTTTAATCATTTAACATTTCATTGATAACATTCATACTTAGAACATACAACAAGTAATGATAACACATCAAGTAGACATCAAGTACACAGTAAAATGAATGTGCAAATAAGTTGGCCGACCAAATCGACCTAATGCCCAAGTTTTATTACAATATACAATAATGTGCCAAGTGTGCAACTCTTTCCATGAAAAAGAAGATTTACAAGGAGATTATGCTAAGTTTTATCCAATAGTACAACTATGCAAAATACTATTGGATAAACATAGTAACATAGTACATAGTAGATTATGCTAAGTTTTATCCAATAGTACAACTATGCAAAATACTATTGGATAAACATAGTAACATAGTACATAGTTAAACTAGTTGTTAGACTACCTAAAAGCACCTGAGGATGATTATATTCGTAAAATATGTTATTCAAAAAAGCAATAGGATCAATATCACTTCTCTTAACATGCCCTACACTTAATAATATAAGATATAATGTTATCCAATTTCATAAATTAATTATTTTTCAAAGCTAATTAAGAAAACTATAATAGTTTTACTACCATTGTTTACATTATGTAAATGTTTAAGTATAAAAATGATATTATAAAAAATGTTTACTTTACTTTTTCTTTTTTTAAAATTGTTTTTAAAAATACACCATCATTATATTTTTTCAATTTATTTATCTTCTTTAAATTTAATAAATTTTCGACCCATTATTTTAAGATAGAAATTAAAAATATATATAGATAAACAATATCATTTTTAAAAATATATATATCATGCAATGATATATAATTCCATTTTATTTATTTTCTTTTTCGACCTACTTTATCTGTTTTAAGATATAAATTAAAAATATATATAGATAAGCAATATCATCTTTAAAAAATATGTCATCCAATGATATATAATGATATATAATATGTATGAAGCTAATCAAATGAATAATTGTATTAAGAAAAGGTAAGCGATTAGTCATAATAATTATAATTATTTTAGAATAAAGAGTGTTGATAGCTATGTTGACATTTAAAGATATTAAGATAAAGTCAATGAATATGAATACATGTATTAAGAGAAGGAAAGAATCATATCTGGTAGGCCATTTCCTATGACAATTATATTTGTTTTAGAATAAAGAATTTTGATAGTTATGTTGATATTTAGTGATATGAAGACAACGTCAATCAATTTTGAATACATATATTAAGACAAGGCAACGCACCAATGCATGTGGATATAATCATATATGGTATGCCATTTCCCATATGTGTGGCATATATGATAATAATTTTTTATTTAGAATTTTGATATTTGCATTCACATTTTGTATACACTTTTGAACATAATGGCAGCCACATTCAAATATCAAATAGGATTGTGTGTGGGAAGTTGGGAAGCAGAGAAATTGGCATTGAAATATTGAATTTGGTTTTAGGTTCTTCGTTTCAGTTTTCAAAATTGTTTTCTAGATTGTTCATAATGAAATTTATTTGTAATGAAATTTAATTGAAGAGATGTTTCAAATTTTTTATTTAAATTTATCTCTAGAACAAATATGTTTTGAAGATAAATTTAAGTAAAGGATTTGAA
>JASDQU011104112.1:28511-43624 GCA_032191745.1 Picea mariana | reverse complement strand
TTTTTTTTTTTTTTTTTAATTTTATTCACTTTTTATTTAATAAAAATAATATGAATATGGTTTTTAAATAAAAACTTGAAATGAAAATAAACCTATAAAATTTATAAACTATATAATTCAAATATTATGATGATGATTAACATCTATTGAGACTAAATTGATTTATGTGATCTTAAGAGGATAAGGTATTACTTGCAATTTTTTAGAATTTTGTTTTTGTGTTCGAAAAGCACTAAGAGAAGCTTTCCAAGATCACCATAGTTTTGTTGAGTTAAAAGGTTAAGAAGGTTGGTAGTGTGACAAATATTTTGAAAATGAGATCTCATGTGGGTATAAGCTGGAAAGTCTAAGAGAAAGTGATTTTCATCTTCAATGCTCTTAGTGTCACAAAGGTGGCACACTCTTTCATCCCAGGACGTTATCAGAATTGACCAATGCTCAATTTCACTATGGAGCTCATGAGAATTGGTTTTTATCTTAGCAATGCTTATTTTTTTCTTTACACTTGTCAAAACAAAGAGATAATTTTGATCTTCTAGATTAGGGTTGATTACCTCCTTGTAGTACCTTAATTTTCTTTTTCCCTCTAAGCGATTATCACACCACATTTTATCCTTAAATTTTGACTTAGCAATATTTTTAATAGTATCATTATTCTGCAAAATAGCCTCTTCCATGATTCCCCAATGGATTAACCAAGACTCAACATCTTTATGCCATCCTCGCTTGAGTCGAAGGTGGTTAAGACTGGAGTTTGAAGTAATTTTAGGAAGCCTATTGCCTTCCATGTTGCTTAGCTTGTTCGTATACATTAGGTATCTAGTCATAGTCATGATCTCAATGGGGGAAAGGCTTGCCTCTAAGAGGAGGATAAGATAGGGCGTATTTCCTTTAATTTTGAGATTATAGGTTATAAAATTCTTTTGGTTTTGCTCGATCTTTCTCCAAGATTCTCGAGAAATACTACATCCCCAAACTTTGCAACCATAAAGAATAACAAGCGTAACCAGGGTCTCATAGAGGAGTTTCTTCTTATCCCACATTCAAAGATCAACTGATTTACAACTGTTTTCAAGCCTGTATGTTGGACATGTAGTTTTATAATACAATTCTGAGAAAAATCATAAGTACAAAAGAAGTGCGCAGAGGAGAAGAAGAAAGAAAAGGAAGTGCACAACTGAGATACATCAAGAAGGATAGCGCACAGTAAGCAGAATAAGACAGAGAATAAATAAAAGAGAAGAAAGTGGATGAAAAGGAAAGATGACAACTCGACGTTCTAAAGATGGAAGGATGCACAAAAGCAACATGTAGATGAAAAAGCAGAAGAAAGCAATCAAATAACTAGTTAACCAAATCAACCAGGCAATGTAATGGGTTTTCGGGATGAACCAAGTAGGGTTTTAATCCCCAGATTTGATGTATAAATATGTAATGGGTTGGGATATTAGGGGTTATGTTATGTTCGATATTGAGGGTTGTATTATGTGTTGTTCTTTTGGGTTTTGTTCAGTTCCTATCTATGAGATGTTTTTGGGGTTCCTTTTATATGTTTCTGAATGTAAGGGATGATGTAGAGAGAGAGAGAGAGAGAGAGAGAGAGAGATGCTTGCATTGTAGAGCAGATAGGCTAAGAGAAACAAAAGATGTCCATGATACACCTTTGTAAGCATAGTGTGCAATCCTGAAGCACTTAACAAAAGCATAATAAAGAAGTCAGTCGTTGTGGACATAGCCCAGAGTTGGGGTGAACCACGTTAAATGTTGTGTGACATGTCTTTTATGTGATTGCTGATGAAAGTCTATCCAGATGCATAGTAGATTAGTTTTATCTTATGTTTAATCTTTGCGCAATGAGCATGACTGTTACAATAATGAGTTTATGCAGTAATATGGAATATATTGATAATATGAATCGCTAAGTAGTTAATACATAACAAGGGTCAAGTTACGTGCACCGACATAATAAGGAAGAATGAACAAAATGATCACATGCCATTTCCCCCCTACTGTAAAATCATGGTTCTTGTAGTCCTAATAGATAACTTAGGTGAGACTTCATCTGTGCAAGAAGGTGATGTCGAAAGGGGTGGTGTCTGGTGGGTTTTGTTGGTCATAGATAAATCGAACCTAGGGTCTTACAAACTGTGCACAGCGCCAACAAATGGTTATGTTGTTGGGACCCAGAATTTGCGATTGAGGTGATGTTTTGGAGGTCGACTAAGAAGGAGATCTTAGAATGGTTGGAAATGAAGGAATGAGATTTTTCTTGACAAAAGAACAAAAACCCTCAGATGAGTGAAAAAAAATGGATGGAAAGGTATGTGTACATAGATCTGCATGAAATTTTCTTTGGCAAATTTCCAATTATTCTGACTAAGTGACTAGAAAGATTAGTGTAGAAGATCAGAAGGTACAGAGCTGCATCGTCGAGGAATTGGACCCCTGAATTGGTAAGACAACTGAATTATGTAAGTAACCCAACTACTCGTGCAATTGATTTTTGATTGGATAGCATACCAGGAGGATATATTACAAAGTTTGCAGTAGATTGCATTCAATCATATAGTGTCGTAGAAAGGGACTTTTTCAAAGGTCTGCGCTGGAGGTTCCTAAAATCATTAGGTACGTGGCTAAAGATGTTTTTGTGTGACAAGTTTGTGATGATAATGCAAACTGATTGCTAAGGGGCCTTGCACACATAAGGGAACCGGGGGATGACAAAAGGATCGCTTGAGAGAACAAATGAAGCGTTAAAAAAGGAAGGGAGGGACTGGTGATGTAAGAAGAGGGTATACCAGAGGAAGAATACGAGTTTGGAGAACTACACAAACGAAGGAGGTACAAGAGGAAAAATGCCGGGGCTAAGAAATAAGAATCACACAGTGAACCAGAGGGGAGAGAACCTTGCACAATTGTCCAAATTGTGGAGATACCATATATAGGAGGAGAAGAAGAGGATTTTTAGTCTAGTCTATTAATAGAAGGACCATTAAGTCCTACTCAGACATGTTCCTATGTTGAATCCACGACCCCATGTGTGTCACCACAATCAAAAATAAAATTTGAAGATTTGTCAAAAGCAATTGTAGTTAGCTAGGGAGAATAGAGTAGTAGCAATCTGAGTGGTGGAAGTAGTGCGCAGAGTCAGAGTCAGAATCAGATTCAACCAACATAGCCAAGTGGAGCGAATACATAAAGCAACATGGAAAGGGTAGACAACACCCTTAGACTACCTAAGTTTCAGAGAGTAGAGGACCTTGAACAACATTTTTTTTTCTACGAGACAATTTGGGCCGCAAAGAATGTCCAAGAAGAGGCTATGAAGATTGTGCAATTGGTAACAAGATTTAGAGGCCATGTGCTAGTCTGGTACATGAAGCTGCAAATTACCACACCTACAAGGCAGGACATAAAGTTTGGTAGAGATACGAAAATAATTTCTAAAGGAATTCAAGAAGCCAAAGTCAAAGTCGCAGTACATCACATAACTAAAGGAGATTAAATAGGTACAAACATAGTCAGTATGAGACTTCGATCAAAGGTTCAAGGATCTTATGGGTATAGTAAATTTCCAGATCCCTGATCAACAACATCAAGAATGGTTCATTGCAGGGCTTCTACCACACATTTGCAGGCTGTTGATTCAATAGACGATTGTGTCACAACCCGAGGCACTAGAAATTGCAATGAAATTGGAATAATCGCCTATATGATACATTGGAGGCATGGCGCAAGTTAAGAAACAGATGGCTGCATTGATGATTCAATTGGCAAAATTGACCAAGGGAAAGGAGAAACATGAAAAAATCAGGTGTACCAAATGTAGGACTTAAGGCCATCACAAGGATGAATGCCCAACATTTACACATTATTTGGTGATGGGAGTGTCGAATCCATTATCGGGAGGAGGATATTGCAAGATATGTAAGAAATGGGGCCATCACCCAACTCAGTGTCCATTACTACAAAAGTATCAGAGTACCCCAAGGAACTTGTTCTGCAGCTTTTGCAATTCGGTGGGACATGATGAGAAGGATTACCAAGTGTTCAACTTAATGAGGGAGAACATATCATATATGTACAAGATTTAGGGGGAGAATGTTACAACAAAAGGGGGTGGTCCGCAATATAATACTCAAAGAGGCTTCAATTCAGGGAACATAGGAAACTTTGGTAGAGGCCGAGGTAGAGGAAATTTTTGTTGAGGAGGATGAGGATCGATTATATGTTATAATTGTAATCAACCCAGACACTTGGCCCGTGATTGTATGAATCTATGTACAAAGTGCACATACTACAGAACACTAGATCATGCCACCGAAGAATGTCCCCAACTAGTGGCAAAATGGTATGCCATAGGAAACCAGAACCCGAATCCAAATCAAAATGTGCATAAAATATCAGTCGAAAGATGCAATGAAGGACCAAGAATCACAGTTGTTATGTGTGGGGAAGCTAGAACAGGGGATGATATGATGAATGAAGGAAAGAAGGTTGAACAATGGTTAATGAAGTCAACATGACCTACGCAAACCTTTGATCGTTAACAAGAAAATAAGACATATCAGAGAGAAAGAAAATAAGTACTTAGATTGGATTGGGAGGCATCAACGTCAGCTACACCTTAGGTAGAAGATCGTGTTGTGCCAAAGAAACCAACTGGAAAGGTAAGTACACTAAAAGAATTCCTGAAAAGTTGTGTAGAGCTAGTGAAGGATGAAATTGCGTTGAGTACACTACACGACATGATTTATTATTGCACATAAGGAAGGGAGACTCCCATATCACAAAGGATGGTAAACCAGGTATTGCACAGGAAGAGGACTAGCAGAGAATTCATATTCAGTGCGCAAATTGGGGAGTATGATGTGGATAATGTTTTCTTAGACTTGGGGTTTGACATGATTTTTTTACCTAAGCATACATGGGAGCTGATGGGAAAAACCAAGCTAGTATGGCCTCATGTTTAGCTAACACTCGCGAATCAACATAAAATAATATTGATTGGTCATTTGCAAGATTAACCATGAACATATATGGGGTGCACAACGTGGTAGACTTTGAAGTAATTGATATCATGGATGAAAGTCAACCATATCCAACACTGATGGGATTGGAATGGGATTTCGATAACTTGGATATCATCAACTTGAAGAGAAAGGAGATGATATTTGAAGTTGGACAGTTGAAAGTTACTGGACCCTTGAACCCATCAGAAGGAAAGAGATACAGAGATATGATCAAAGGAAATGACATTGACAACTTATACAACATGAAGGTGTACATGGATGATTATGTCAACCCTACAACAGATGGTGCACTAAGTTGGTGAAGTATCAATTCATGTGCATTGGACTTGAAAGAAGGCCTAAAGCATTGGCAGCAGAAAATGCATGCCGTATCCACTAGACGATGTGCAAGTATAACTTGATCCTTGCATTGGATTCAAATAGAGCTATGTGATCCACCTAGATATGATGGATTAACTAATATAAGCATGTTTGTAAAGGAATTTGAGTTGCAGGTACTCGAGCAACAAAGGTTGTTAGCACTAGATGTTGTCCTAAAAGCGACTCCAACTAGATGGTGGGATGCACACAGAGAGGGAATAAATGACTGGTCACAGTGAAATAGACTAATGCAAGTAAGGTTTGGCACTGAGGAGGAAACTATTGTGCAACAGTATACAAGAGAGAGTGACCCAATGGGTTATATTGAACAGTGTAGGGATTTATGAAGTTCAGTACCAGAAACAAAATGGACGCATAGATTTATACACACACTGGACACAATTCTGAAGAATTGGTATTTGGAATTAGAAATGCACAGGGAGACAAGAAGATGGGAAGAGTTGGTCCAGAGGTTCAAAATAAAATTTAAATTTGAACATGAGTCTCCATCAATAGATGCAACACTACAGGATATTTGAATGAAGATATTCTCAAAAGAAGGGATGGTGGAGGTGGTACTAGTATGTAGTGCACACCGAGCCAAGATGACTATTCATGAGCTATTGGAATGATACAATGCAACTAAGGAAGAAAATGATGAAGAGGATCCCAAAAATGTACCAGAAGGAGAAAGAGTAGTAGAAGGGTCGGAGCTTGAATTTGTCACACATATACATCCTATAAAGACGCGAAAGGTAAACATTGGGAAAAAAAATAATTCCAAGTTTGCGCAGATAGGAGATTATTGGAGTGATGAGAGAGTTGAGATGATTTCATAATTACAATGAGAATATTAGGACCTATTCCCAACGACATTTTTAGAGATGAAGGGAATAGCAGGAGACTTAGGCGAGATAAATATCCCACTAAAACCGGGAGCTAAGCTAGTGCGACAGAGGCCTTACAGGTTAAATCCAAGGTACAAGGAGAAGGTGAAGGATGAAATAGACAGGATGTTGGATGCAAGAATCACCAAACTGATAGAGTAATATGAGTGGATTAGTCCAATGGTTAGTGTAGGACAAGAAGATAGGAGGAATTAGGATCTGCGTGGATCTAAGGAAGATGAATGACACGTGCTTACATGACCCGTTCCCAAGACCATTCACGAATGAGGTACTAGAGAACGTAGGAAGCCAAGAAACTTATTCTTTCATAGATGGATTCTTGGGGTACTATCAAACAAAAATTTCACAGAAGGATTGACACAAGACCATTTTTACAATAGAGAGGGGAAGTTATCAGTATACTATAATACCATTTGGATTGAAGAATGACCTTGTGGTGCTTTCCAGAGTAGTGGTTGCAACGTTCAAGGAGTTGATACATAAGTTCCTTGAAGCATACTTGGATGATTGGACTATTTTCAACCTACTAAAGGATCATATAGAAGTCCTTAGGCTCATGTTGGATTGATGTTGACAGTGTCATATTTCGCTGAACTTGAAGAAGTGTATTTTTTACATATCGTTTGTAATTTTGTTGGGACACGTAGTGTGAAAACAAGGAATATTACTAGATCCAGCCAAGATTGCAGTAATTTTGGAGTTAGAACCTCATACATCATTCAGAAAGTTGAGGGAATCTTTGGGTCATACAGGCTATTACAGGAAATTTATCAAAGGATATGCGTAGATCAAAACATCGATGGAAAATTTACTGAATAAGGAAGAAAAGTTTCAATGCAATGAGGACCGTCAAAAGGGGTTGGACACCTTAAAGAAGAAAGTTGCGACTACGTTGATTTTAATTTTTCTAGACTGGAATAAGGACTTCCATGTACTTTTAGATGCATTGTCCATACTGTTGGGCATAGTACTATCCCAACCAGGTGTCACATACCCATTACCAAATCAAAAAAATTATGTTGTTTTCTGCAGATTCAGAGCCCCAAGATATCTATGGAGGCCTAGCGTAAGCTATCTCTTTCTCTGTCGGCTCCCATGTGATCATAGGTCATGATCACAGGTCAAATAATCATGGCGCCTCTTGGTATTTCGTGACTCGGCGCCACAGAAATGTCGAATTATTCAACTCTGCAACCGTCGAATCTTGATAGGGCTAGAGAATGGCCAATGGGAACAGATCCCAACAGGGCTAGAGAACCGCCAATGAGAACGGGACCCATCGCACAGTTAAGTGGAGTACAGGTGGCAGAGAGGGAAATGTGACACAACAGTCGACGTGACAGGAGGGGGCCCCACTTTACACACCATACCATTTCGGACACCCCCCCCCACTAAAGACAGAATGGGAAGGGGGGTCCGGAATCCAACTGAGCATCGTTGATCAAGGTGAAAAAATCTCGACCGTTCGAGAGTTCTGTGTCCAATTCCGGACCCCCCCCCCCATTAACGACAGAATGACAAGGGGGGTCTGGAATGAAGCCTCAGCCATAGATCTGGGCATGTGGACTCTGGCCGTCCAGATTTTCTTGCTACTTACCTTAATCCGCATCCACACACCAACTTAAAGCTAGCCTCTCTTCCTCACATCTGACGGTCATTACAGACCCTAAGATTCCCCGAAGGAATCTCGTTTTTTCATTGGGATTTAACCACATGCTAACATATCCATATTATAGGTCGGGATTTATCAAGGCAAGAGCCCGACCTCTCATCAACGGAACTCCCGAATCCCCGATTTTCGATTTCTCGATTTCCTCATATGGGAAATCTTTCGACATGTAGCCTCCTTAAGTCAGACGGCCCAGATCTATCCCAGGGTTTCCATATTGGAAAGTCCTGATCTCTTGTCACCAGGACTCCCGATTTCCTAACTCCCGGTTTCCCGAAATGGGTAATCTCTTGACACGTGTCCTCTGTTATTCGGATGGTCTAGATCTATCCCAGGGTTTCCACAATGGAAAGTCCCGATCTCTTGTCACCAGGACTCCCGATTTCCCAACTCCCAGTTTCCCGAAATGGGTAATCTCTTGACACATGGCCTCCATTATTCGGACGGTCCAGATCTATCTCGGGGTTTCCACAATGGAAAGCCCCGATCTCTTGTCACCAGGACTCTCGATTTCCTGACTCCCAATTTCCTGAAATGGGTAATCTCTTGACACGTGGCTTCCGTTATTTGGACGGTCTAGATCTATCCCAGGGTTTCCACAATGGAAAGTCCCGATCTCTTGTCACCAGGACTCCCGATTTCCCGACTCTCGGTTTCCCGAAATGGGTAATCTCTTGACATGTGGCCTCCGTTATTTGGACGGTCCAGATCTATCCTGGGGTTTCCATAATGGAAAGTCTCAATCTCTTGTCACCAGGACTCCCGATTTCCCGAAATGGGTAATCTCTTGACAGATCCAACATCTGTCAATTTTTTCAGCCGAGATCTGATGGCTCAGATAGGTTCCTAACTTGTGGACTCTTCCACAACTTTTTGGACGTGGAAAATCAACAGTCCAGATGTTCTCATGGACCTTGGGGATCTACGATCCCGATTTCTTCGCTACCCACGAAGACACAGAGAAACCAAGTGATAAGGCATTTAATACCCTACTTTCTCCTACCAATCTAATGGTCATGAGTGAGCACAGATTTCCCGATGTAATCTCGTCCGTCAATCACCACCTATCAAGGTGAAGGCACTTAACATCCTACTTCCTCCTACCAAATCTAATGGTCATGAGTGACCACAGATTTTTCGACGTAATCTAGTCCGTCGATTTGATAATTATTAGAGATCTCTTAAGGCCTTGCACCTTCATGTCCTCCTTCTAGGTACTTGATGGCTTTTCCAAGAAGGGTATCTCTATGGGGAGGTTCACCCAGGGTACTATCTGAGGCAGATAAGGGTATCTTTCTCCCGAGGACCAGACATGAAGTCTGAATTAGATCAGTATACATATAAACAATGATTTAAGAGAACATAAGCCATACATAGTCTTTCCATCTAAACATACAACTATCAGTACTGTTCAAGACACCATACAGACATCCTTATAATGAAATCATTCACAGTTTCATAGCTTATGATCATAAATGTGAGAATACATATATTTCAAGATGCCAAAGGCAAAACACTTATCAGAAAGTAACACCAGGGGTTGTGAAACTGCTGAGAGGGGTGCTCATTTCTACCCAATCGTAGGCTCAGTGACTCCCAATGGATTTACCACTGGCCACCCCCGAGCTGAGACCACGATGCTGTGAGACTACGTCTCTGTCTGCCATTGACCAGAAGCGAAGGTTACTCTCCTTCCTCTCTACTATCACTCACTCTGCATATCGCTAGAGATCTCCCCTCACATCCCCCCCCAATCGCTTCTTCCCCATGCCTTATCCTCTTGCGAGGTTGCGTGTGGCGCGATTACCCTCACGCTGGTCAGGCCTGATGGCTCTACGGATGGGCAGTTCACCTCCCATCCCTCACTAAGCCCTCTACCTACCAGCCCGCGAGACCTTTACTTCGGGGCCAGCGAGACGCTTTTGGTCCTCCGGGCCAGTGAAGTCCAAATACGGTATTAAATTCTTGGTGGAAGTTAACGCCACCTTTCCAGGTGCCTTCCACTGCCATCTTGGTCTCTTTTTCAGCACATCCCCTCTTAGCAGTTCTGCAATATAAATTCGTAATGTTATTACATTCATCGACCTTCTTCATAAGGTCCATTCAATCATACATTCACATTTTCATCATGCTTTCGCATGGTAATTATTATATTAGGATTAATTACAAATTTGGGGGAAACATGGTGTTACAATTCCCTCCCCCTTAAAGGAACACTGTCCTCGGTGTTCTTTCTCAAAACACAAGTCATGCCTTTCTTATTCAGCCACTTCAGAAGTCTTGATCTTTGGCATATTCCTTCAATAATTCCTAGACAACAAGCATATTAATTAACAATTTTTGTGCAAAAACATCTTACTGATGTTCAAATTTCAAAAGAAAAAGAAAATTTCATATTCTCAGCACAATACTTATCTATGCAGTTTGTGGATCTGTATCCACATGGTAATTTTGTTATCCATGCTCATCGTCCTCCTTGACATACCCTTTGGATGCATACTTCCAATTCAATAGCTCACAAAATCCATCATAATTTCATCTTCCTTCCCAATAGTTTTAAAAAATTATTAAGGTCTCCTCTTCCTTGCGTTTACTCACCCTCCAGTCCCAGGCTCAGGCATCCCCTTCACTGTTATATAGTCCCTCAGGCGATCCATATTTCCCTGCCAAGTTTTTATCGCACAGGAAGAATTTTAGACACTTTATCGAGCCTTACAGTCGAGGCGTCCCTCGGACTTGCTCTGCCAAGGCATCCCTTCGGCTGGTGTTATCTCAACACAATTTTATTTCAGGCGATCATGACTCATCATAGGGTTTTCATGGTTCATTAGTAGTCATGTTCATCATCTTTAGTTTTGATAGCCTTCATCGACCTTCTTCATAACAATCTCAAAATTGTGCATACTTAACGATTAAATTGCTTCCTCAAAAAGGAAATACCATTCCTTGCAATTTGGCTCAGCAGGCAATCGGTCTTTCCTATGGGCTTACCTTACTGCCATATCCATGACCCTCTGCTTTCTGAAATTCATTCCTCAATCATCCAAACAAATTGTTAGATTCTCTATGTACACACACACACACACACACACACACATATATTCAAACATAATTCAACATTTCAAAGGGTTTTAACAAATGTGCCACTATCCATGGCCACATACTTACCCAATACATTCTTGCATTGATTTCAAGTTTATCTCATTTTAGGACCGGTTCTTGTTTTTTTTTTTTTTTTTTTCATTCATTCTTAAAAAAGGATCCACGCTTCCTGCTATGGGCTGATCACGACCCCAAATTAGTACATATTAAACTTAAAAGTTTCGCATGAATGCGCCCACACATTATGCCTTCATTAATATCTAGGGTGCCAACACTCATGGCCACCCACATTTGATTTTCTCTAACACCTATACCTTGTGAGTAAAATGTTGGAAGGTCCTCCTTCCTCAATGAGGAATCCATTGTTTTTCTTTTATGCAAATATGCATTTTCTGGAAGTAATTCCAAGCAACGTGCTATCTATGAGCACTTTTGTTTCCAATCGTTCCTTGATTGGTCCATGTGTTCTTGACATATCAATTCATGAATTCTTCTGAAGGTTACAATAAGTCTTTTATCACCAAAGGTTCATACCTCCATTATTCAGGTCATCCTCCCCGAATCATACCCTACTCGGATATCCAAGGCATACCACTGCCCTTTCAATTTTTCAGGTATAACATGCAAATAATAAAATAATTTCGGAAGGGGTTCTTACCAAATTCCTTCATACCTTGTGCCACACAGGAAAGAATATCTGAAGTGCGCAACTGAGATACATCAAGAAGGATAGCGCACAGTAAGCAGAATAAGACATTGAATAAATAAAAGAGAAGAAAGCGGATGAAAAGGAAAGATGACAACTCGACCTTCTAAAGATGGAAGGATGCACAAAAGCAACATGTAGATGAAAAAGCAGAAGAAAGCAATCGAATAACTAGTTAACCAAATCAACCATGCAATGTAATGGGTTTTCGGGATGAACCAAGCAGGGTTTTAATCCCTATATTTGATGTATAAATATGTAATGGGTTGGGATATTAGGGGTTATGTTATGTTCGATATTGAGGGTTCTATTATGTGTTGTTCTTTTGGGTTTTGTTTAGTTCCTATCTATGATATGTTTTTGGGGTTCCTATTATATGTTTCTGAATGTAAGGGATGATGTAGAGAGAGAGAGAGATGCTTGCATTGTAGAGTGGATAGGCTAAGAGAAACAAAAGATGTCCATGATACACCTTTGTAAGCATAGTGCGCAATCATGAAGCACTTAACAAAAGCATAATAAAGAAGTCAGACATAGTGGACATAGCCCAGAGTTGGTTGAACCACGTTAAATGTTGTGTGACATGTCTTTTATGTGATTGTTGATGAAAGTCTTTCTGGATGCATAGTAGATTAGTTTTATCTTATGTTTAATCTTTGCGCAATGAGCATGAATGTTACAATAACTAGTTTATGCAGTAATATGGAATATATTGATAATATGAATCGCTAAGTAGTTAATACATAACAAGGATCGAGTTACGTGCACAGACATAATAAGGAAGAATGAACAAAATGATCGCATGCCATTTCCCCCCTACTGCAAAATCATGGTTCTTGTAGTCCTAATAGATAACTCAGGTGAGACTTCATCTGTGCAAGAAAGTGATGCCGAAAGGGGCAGTGTCTGGTGGGTTTTGTTGGTCATAGATAAATCGAACCTAGGGTCTTACAAACCGTGCACAGCGCCAACAAATGGTTATGTTGTCGGGACCCAGAATTTGCGATTGAGGGGATGTTTTGGAGGTCGACTAAGAAGGAGATCTCAGAATGGTTGGAAATGAAGAAACGATATTTTTCTCGACAAGAGAACAAAAACCCTCAGATGAGTGAAAAACAATGGATGGAAAGGTATGTGTACATAGATATGCATGAAATTTTCTTTGGAAAATTTCCAATTATTCTGACTAAGTGACTAGAAAGATTAGTGGAGAAGATCAAAAGGTACAGAGTTGCATCATCGATGAATTGGACCCCTGAATTGGTAAGACAACTGAATTATGTAAGTAACCCAACTACTCGTGCAATTGATTTTTGATTGGATAGCATACTAGGAGGATATATTACAGAGTTTGCAGTAGATTACATTCAATCATATAGTGTCGCAGAAAGGGACTTTTTCAAAGGTCCGTGTTGGAGGTTCATAAAATCATTAGGTACGTGGATAAAGATGTTTTTGTGTGACAAGTTTTTTATGATAATGTAATCTGATTGCTAAGGGGTTTTGCACACATAGGGGAACTGGGGGATGACAAAAGGATCACTTGAGAGAACAAATGAAGCGTTAAAAAAGGAAGGGAGGGAATGGTGATGTAAGAAGAGGGTATACCAGAGGAAGAATACGAGTTTGGAAAACTGCACAAACGAAGGAGGTATAAGAGGAAAAATGTTGGGGCTGAGAAATAAGAATCACATAGTGAGCCATTGGGGAGAGAACCTTGCACAATTGTCCAAATTGTGGAGATACCATATATAGGAGGAGAAGAAGAGGAGTTTTAGTCTAGTCTATTAATAGAAGGACCATTAAGTCCTACCTAGACATGTTCCTATGTTGAATCCACGACCCCAGGTGTGTCACCACAATCAAAAATAAAATTTGAAGATTTGTCAAAAGCAATTGTAGTTAGCTAGGGAGAATAGAGTAGTAGCAATCAAAGTAGTGGAAGTAGTACGCAGAGTCAGAGTCAGAATCAAATTCAATCAACATAGCCAAGTGGAGAAAATACATAAAGCAACATAGAAAGGGTAGACAACACCCTTAGACTGCCTAAGTTTCAGAGAGTTGGGTCAGAGAACCTTGAACAACATTTTTTTTTCTATAAGACAATTTGGGCCGCAAAGAATGTCCAAGAAGAGGCTGTGAAGATTGCGCAATTGGCAACAAGATTTAGAGGCCATGTGCTAGTCTGGTACATGAAGCTGCAAATTACCACACCTACAAGGCAGGACATAAAGTTTGGTAGAGATACAAAAATAATTTCTAAAGGAATTCAAGAAGCCAAAGTCAGAGTCGCAGTACATCACATAACTGAAGGGGATTAAATAGGTACAAACATAGTCAATATGAGACTTTGATCAAAGGTTCAAGGATCTGATGGGTATAATAAATTTCTAGATCCCTGATCAACAACATCAAGAATGGTTCATTGTAGGGCTTCTACCACACATTTGCAGGATGTTGATTCAACAGACAATTGTGTCACAACCCGAGGCACTAGAAATTGCAATGAAATTGGAATAATCGCCTATATGATACAATGGAGGCATGGTGCAAGTTAAGGCACAGATGGTTGCATTGATGATTCAATTGGAAAAATTGACCAAGGGAAAGGAGAAACATGAAAAAATCTGGTGTACCAAATGTAGGACTTAAGGCCATCACAAGGACGAATGCTCAACATTTTCACATTATTTGGTGATGGGAGTGTCGAATCCATTATCGAGAGGAGTATATTGCAAGATATGTGAGAAATGGGGCCATCACCCAACTCAGTGTCCATTACTACAAAAGTATCAGAGTACCCCAAGGAACTTGTTCTGCAACTTTTGCAATTCGGTGGGACATGATGAGAAGGATTACCAAGTGTTCAACTTAATGAGGGAGAACAGATCATATATGTACAAGATTTAGGGGGAGAATGTTACAACAAAAGGGGGTGGTCTGCAATATAATACTCAAAGAGGATTCAATCCAGGGAACATAGGAAACTTTGGTAAAGGCCGAGGTAGAGGAAATTTTTGTTGAGGAGGATGAGGACCAATTATATGTTATAATTGTAATCAACCCAGACACTTGGCCCGTGATTGTATGAATCTATGTACAAAGTGCACATACTACAGAACACTAGATCATGCCACCGAAGAATGTCCCCAACTAGTGGTGAAATGGTATGCCATAGGAAACCAGAACCCGAATCCAAATCAAAATGTGCATAAAATATCAGTCGAAAGATGCAATGAAGGACCAAGAATCATAGTTTTTACATGCAGGGAAGCTAGAACAGGGGATGATATGATGAATGAAGGAAAGAAGGTTGAACAGTGGTTAATGAATTG
>JASDQU011104112.1:5208-18732 GCA_032191745.1 Picea mariana | reverse complement strand
TATATATATAAGTATATGTTTTAAATTAAATTTTTATATAAAATATATGTTTATATATAATTTATCGATATAGTTTAAAAGAATAAAATATAAATATACTTAAAATTTAAAATAAAATAAACTTAAAATTTAATAAATCTTTGAACTAAGTTTATTTAAGAAAATAAAATTTAACTATATTATATGTTATTAAGAAAAATAAGTTTTGTTTTTAAATAAAATAATTCAATATATATATTTTAGATAGAGATTTTTAATATAATTAACACATATATTATTAAAAAACTTTATATTATTTTCTATAAAATTTGAAGAAATCATTTTATTTAAAAGTAAATTTTTATCTAAAAGTAAATTTTTATTATATATATACTTGTGGTGTGTTGTTAATGAACTAATCTAGATTTATTTTAATTTCGGATCTATTAAATATTAAGAGGGTTCAATTTTTTAGAGGTGTAAACCTTTTTAGAATGTAAACTTTAATGAGATAAAATCTCTAAAGATGCAAACCTTTAACCTTTCTTCACTTTTGCACTCTAAAAAAAGTTTCCACTTCGAGAGATTTGATCTCTCCATTATATATATATATATATATATATATATATATATATATATATAGGAGTGAACATAATTTTTTATTATTAATATTTTATTACTATTTTAATGTGTTATGTTATATGAACATCTTCCCTATAGTGGACTGTAGAGTGTCTTTCCTGTAATAATATTTAGTTAATAACTATTTTTTGACTTTTAATTTTAATAAAAAATTTATCTATAATTTTGATTTATGAAAACATTTTTATTTCAATTAGGTGGGAAGATATTTCTTTATCCACTTTTAGAATAGTTATTTTTCTCTACTTTAATATTTTAATTTTAATAACAAAATTTGAATAGAATTTAAAAAAAAAAAGTTTTATTTTTTTATTTTTTTTACTAACTATACTCAAAACTCTATAAATTTTGACTTTTTATTCTTTATTTATAATCTTGATTTATAGAAATATTTTTGTTTCAACTAAGTCCCAAGATGTATCTTTCTCAACCTTTTAAAATAATTATGTTTCTTCCCTTTATTATATTGCCAGAGGCACGGAGGTAGTATATAGCAATGAGTTAGCATTGATTTTCATATTAGTTTTATGTTGACTTAAAAAATGTGTATAAATTTTAATGTTGAACATAACAAATAAAAAAATTTATTTTTCAATATAAAAAAATTAGTATTTTTATGACCTCTGATTGGTCAATAAATTAATTTTGACATGAGTATATATGAGTGTCACTTTCTTATAAGGTACAACTCTATTGAGAAAATAATTTTATAACAAATATAAAATAAAAACTATACATATGTTCATATTGAATTAGCCCCTTTTCACAACTCCCAAAACACATTGAATGGAGATACTTTATCCATCAATTCTATATAAACCAAGTCACGTGAAATGAATCCATTGACTATGAAATAAGACTCTTTTTTTATTTTTCCAAATGTGTAGTTATGAAACCATTTTTAATTCTTTTGGTAAGTTACCATTGACTTATGAAATAAGACTTTTTTTTTTTTTTGGTTTTTGTTTTTTTCCAAATGTATAGTTATGAAATCATTTTTAATTCTTTTGGTAAGTTAATTGATAGCTACGGGGTTAGAAATTCAATGGATCTGGTGGCAGACTTGTTCAGGCAGCTTGCTGGCATTGGTGGGGCAGACTCCCATTGGTTTTTTTGGCATACCTGATTTGGCATACAGTTAAACTTGTCAGGACAATCTTTACGAACACAAAACCTCCACTATATACTAAAAATTGCTATTCAAAAAACCAGTTGCTTATGAAGATATATGTTAGAAACGCTCGGCTCCAAAATAAATTTAGGTATTTTTGAAATAACATATTTTAATTATAGGAACAAGTTAAAACACTCTCACACCCTCAAGGGGAATGGGAAACCTCAAAGGTAAAAAAAACTCCATAAATTTACATAGATTTGAGTAAATTTTTTTTTATTATTTTCGTTGGCAATATATCGCAACATGCTGCACTTGTTACTTCAAATTCAATAAACAAGATTTTACTAATATTTTTTTAAACAAACATTTTTTTAATTTTTTGTTATCAAAACTCTATAATTTTATTTATAATATTATTTTATATATTGCAAATCTTTTTAACTATGATCTAACATATCATTAAAATCTTTAATAGATGTGGCTTGTGTAGAATGTTTTCCATATATATACGACAATATTTATGGTAGATTTTTTTATTTTTTTTTATATTAATTTTTATTCAATATTTTTTGTTATATTTAATTAAGGAATATAATTTTTAATAAAAATTTTAGGCATTTTTTTTTAATTCAAATATAATATTTAGAGTAAATTATTGGATTACAATTTTGATAATAATATAACAAGAACGATAATAATATAACAAGAACATCAAAAGAGACTCACAAAATTCACTTAGAAAACTTGACAACATTAAGTGAGACTCACAAAATTTACTTAGAAAACTCGACCGCTTCAAATGAGATTCACAAAGTTCACTTAGAGAACTTGACCTGGAAACATTCCTAGGAAATCATAACGCTTAATCACTCAAATTAATCCAACAAACTATAATAAAAACTTATATATTATACTAAATCATATAATATAATTAATGTTTATGGATTCAAGATTCTTTGTTAATGAATTCATTGAGCATAGTTTTTTCTTAAAATAGTGTATACAATCACAATCTAGAGATCCGTATAGGATGCCCACAATCACAATCTAGAGATCCATTTAAGATGCCCCCAATCACAATCTAGAGATCCATTTAAGATGCCCCCAACTTAGGAAATAAAAAAATTCAATGCAAGATCTAAGTGGTAATACTTAAAAAAAAATGGTGACACATTTCCCTAAACTGCGATTTTATTTCCGTGAAGAGGAATTGTGGGCCACCTAAATCACAAGAAATTTCCCACTCATTCACTTTGTACTTCCTTTCTTTATCTATACTTCAACGGATTACTTTCCATCGTTTGTCCCTTTATTCCACCTTTGAATTTTTTAATAGGAAAGTATATAATTATTCATTTTATTTTTTACTTTTATATTAGTGATGTGATGCCCTAGGTGAGAGAAGTATGATGTCAAATCTTGGTGGAAAGATGGGCCATTAGCTCACACATTTGTTTGTGATAACAATGGGATTTTTTTTGTCACTAAGCATTGGATGAATTGCGTGTTTTAATTATAAATAATTATATAATTAAGTTTTTATTATATTATATTAAGTTATATTAGGTGTATAAAAATTAAGTAATAAGTTATTATAAGTGGTGTGGTTTATTATGGTTTTTTTTGGGTTTTGATGGTGGATTTCTTTTTTTAGTAACTAGTTTTTTTGGTTCAATCGCAGAATATTGTAGATAGTTATGTTGAATTGTTAGCATTGTTGGATCTCTGGGGTGGCAGTTACGTTGCTTTAGTTAGCAATGCTTGAGAGTAAGGTTTGTTGGTTGTTTGGGGTGGCGGGGAGTTGGTTAGTGGGATCGGAGGGATGTCGGAGTATTACACCATTTGGTCTCATGAGCGATGTCCTTGATATCTAACTGATCTTCCACTAACGAAGTTCGACAACACGTGGTTTGTCTGGGTTTTCTATCCCATTTATTGAGCTTTAATCACCCTTTATTTCGACAATGATCCTGGGGCTTGGCCCACTGCTCTGATCTGACTTGTTTACTGTGCTGGCAGACTATCGATTCGTTGGTGAGTTTACCGGTATGGCACATGAGGTCAGTGCCCTCAAGGGCGCAACAGACGAGGAGGAGTGGGAGCGGGAGGGTCTTTTTAGCATAGTCGATGAACTGTGCATGTCAAAAGGTGGTGGGTGTAAATTAAATGATCTTACCATACCCTCTGTAAAGGCTCTGCTTTCACCCTCCCATTGTTCATCAAAGGTGTATACATTGAGTTATCCTAGAGCTAGCGAGGTTTTGTTGCAGAACCACTCGGCTCTTGGATAGAGTAATAGGTTGACACAGTGGGTCCTTGTTGAGGGGATTGACACTGTTGCTAATAATTTTGGGTCAGGCATACAAATGGTGCACATTAAGGAATCGACTGACCCAAAACTAGCGAGCACTCAATGAGAGAATTTGCGCGTGAAGGAAACGTTGCACAAGAAAGTTGCTCGGGCCTGGAAGCCAAAGAAGGTGAGACGTTGCCTAGTTATAGGAATGGACGTGGGGTTGGAGGAGACCTACAAACTATCCCTCTGTGCGCTGGTCGAGAGGTTTTCCTACAAGACAAGGAGAAACCTTACTTTCTCTGCATGGATGCAACTGACTTGGTTACCAATTATTGGTTACGCGCCAGAGTTTTTGACCCTTCCATACGAGTGGTTTGGAATGGTTTTCAAAAGCCCGGAAGACGTTGAGATTATACTGAATCGTTTTTGGGATTTCGAGGGTGGTAGCATCATGCTAAAGCATTGGAGAACTCGTTTCGACCCAACCACATAATACTTTAGCTATCGCCATGTTTGGGTCTTGCTTCCAGGCTTGCCACTCAACCTATGGAACAAAAATACCTTGGTGGCAATTGGAAACCTGCTCGACCAATTCCTAAAGGTCGACAAAGTTGGTTTACATTTTCCGGATAAACGCATGGCGAGAGTTTTAGTTGATCTAGATATCCATGCTGGTCTTATGGACTCTTTGGAGTTGGAGTGGCGCGGACATGTTACAGTGCAACACCTGGATTATCAGGGCTTACCTTTTCGCTGCTCTTCCTGTAGACGGATGTGACATCTTTGCAAAGAATGTCCTAACTGGAATGGAGCTGCAATGTCGGAGGACTCTTTGGAAACTCTCTCCAAAGACCTGTACATGAGCAAAGCAGATTCCAAAGAGCCGAGCATCTTTTCTACCAGGAGCGTTGAAGATTCAACTGGACCATTTTCAGAATCCTTCATTGGTAAGTTAATTTTTTTTTGTCCTACTTTGTATTTTAAACTTTCATCGTGGGAACAAGATTATCTGGACAAATCTTTCCCATCAGCCACCGTGCCTTGAAAAGATGCAGACTGTGAAACTAAGGATACCACTGATCTCGGGGGTTCCACTTTAGATCTTGATAGGAATCCAATTATCCCATCTCTTGTTGATCTCTCTGCTTCCTTACCCAAAGATTCCTTGTTAATCCTTGGTGGATAGGGATGCTCCTACATCTCAGACTGCTAGACTATTTGTGATTGAACCGATTTTGGATTATGCAATAGATACATTGATTACGTCTCTTAGGGAAACTTTCAACCCTACTCCTCTACAAACATTTTGGGGCTTAGAAGCCTATCAAGGGAACTTGGCCTGTGATAATGTTCGGAACTCGACTAGTGTGGGGGATGGCCAGGGGAAGGAACTAGCTTGGTCATGGGGTCTGGGTATGGAGGTCTCACCTATCAAAACTGGGAGTGCTCGAAAGAAGTTAGGGATACTACCTTTCGCTGTAGAAAAACATCCAGTTTCTATTCTTGATATGGGGGCACTTAGAGGCATGAAAGCCCTCGCAAGGGCTAAATAATGATCCTCCTCTCCCTGAACATCAGAGGGGTAGGAGGCTCCCTAAAAATTCCATCCTTGCGTAGGCTCCTTTTCAATACAAAGCCAGATATCATCTTTTTCCAAGAGACCTTAGTTGTTGAGAAGAAGGCCAAGAAGTTCATGAACTCACTATGTCCAAACTAGATGACTAGTGCGGTCAGTTCCGTAGGGAAGTCGGGTGGAATTCTGGTGGCTTGGAATCCAAATGTGTTTGAGTTTCAACCTTTTCTGAGTGTTGGTGGAATCTTATTGACAGGTTTCCACATTCCTGATAAAAGAAGGATATGTTTATTAAATGCTTATGGGTCGTGCACCAGGTGCAGACAGTTCTAGGAACAAGTGAAAGCTAAGGGATTGCTAGCACATGATGCTCTCATTCTATTCTTGCAGGGGATCTGAAATTTTATACTAGCTTAGATGAAGTGTGGGGAGAGGTGGCCTTATCCGATCCATTGGCGGTTTTTTTCAAAGATCTCTTTGCAAATAATCATCTGGTGGATGTGGTGCCTGTGGAGATGTTGCCAACCTGGCGAAATGGTATAAGTGGGGTGGATAAGATTCAAAAGAGATTAGACAGGGTGTATGTTTCAGAAGCCATATTAAATGAATTAGCTAGATACAGATCGTGGGTGGAACTCCCTTTTATTTCCGATCATGCAACTGTGATTTTCCAATTGGATTATGGTTTTAAGACTGTAGCTTATCCTTTTAAATTTAATCCAGCGTGTTTGAAAGATGAGACATTTGGTGAATTAGTTCAGACAGTGTGGAGCACTCAACATGATTCTGAGGAGGAAGGAGTACAAAGAAGATTGGCCAGGAAGCTAATTAAGCTTAAAGCTTGGGTGAAGATATGGATAGCCAAAAGGAAACAAAAGGAACTTCGATCTTTTGAAAATATTGAAGTGGAGATTGCACACTTTACCAAACAAAGTTTAGAAAATGATCATAGTTATGATCCTGGCTCACGGCTGAAATTAATTGAATATGAATGAAACAAATTGTTGCTGGCTGAGGAGGAACGATGGCTCCTAAAGAGCAGGGCCACATGGATTCAATGCATGGACAAAAATACAAAAAATTTTCATCGATTTGCCAGGTTTAGAAGGAATAAAAAACATTTGTGGGAGGTAAAAGATGAGTCAGACCAGGTTCACTATGGGCAGGAGGCTATTAAGGTTGAAGCACAAAGATTCTTTAGAACTCTCTATCAAGACTAGACTGAAAACTCGATCGAGGATCAGGTTACATCTGTGCGTATTTATTCTAGAATGGTCTATGAGGAGGAAGTTCTTTTACTTGAGAAACCTTGTTCTATGGAGGAAGTTTTAGATGTTCTAAAGGGTTTCACCAAAGACAAAAGTCCTAGTCCCAACAGGTGGATTGTTGAGTTCTTTTTACATTTTTTTGATTTGGTTGCAAAAGATCTGGTGTAGGATGTCAAGGAATCACGTCTTTCTAGAGAGCTGAATAGATCTCTGAACTCGAATTTTATTGCACTTATTCCAAAGGTTAATGGTCCTACTACATTTGGGGATTTTCGGTCGATTGATCTGTACAATATTTGCTACAAGATTATATAAAAAATTATAGCTGAGAAAATTAGACCGATACTATCCCGCACTTTATCAGAGGAACAATTCGACTTCTTAAAAGGAAGGAAAATTATCGACGCCATTGGAACTGCACAGGAGTGCCTCCACAGTATTAGAGAGAAAAAGTTACAAGCCTTAATCCTTAAGATAGACTTAAAGAAAACATATGACTGTATAAGCTGGGATTTTCTCAGGTTGGCTTTACTACAATGTGGATTCGGGTTGTTGACGACTAAGTGGATTATGAGATGTATCACATCAGCAAATTATGTGATTTTAATCAATGGAGAGCTAACAAATTTCTTTAATAGTGGTAGAGGGATTAGACAGGGGTGCCCACTATCACCTTTGCTATTAATTTTAGTAATGTAAGGTTTGAGTTTGGCATTAAAAAGAGGCCAAGATGAAGGCTTATTGACATGCATTAAGGTATCAAGGTTAATCAAGATTCTCCATCTACTTTTCGTCGATGGCATCCTTATAATGACTAAAGCTTCTATCGCAGAATGGAAGGAGATAAAAAGGGTATTGAATGTGTTCTGCAGTGCAACAAGTCTCTTGATAAATGTTCAAAAATCCTCTTTCAAGTTTCCTTCAGTATGGTCAACAACAAGTCTTGGATACTTTAAAAACTTATTTTCTATAAAATTTTCATGATCTTACTGATGGATTTAGGTATCTTGGTTATTTTTTAAGGATTGACAGGTACAAAATTGAGGACAGGCAATGGCTTATAGAAAATCATGAAAAACAGATAAGCCATTGGTGCAAAAGATGACTATCTATTGCGGGATGCTTAGTTCTAATCAAGGCCATTCTCGAAAGTCAACCAGTCTACTGGTTGGCACTAGAAAATCTTCCATCCTCGTCACCCCAAAGAATTCATCAAGTGGTCTTTAGTTTTCTTTGGTCTGGAAGCAAAAAAAAAAAGATTTTTCATCTGTGTAATTGACAACCCATTGCTTGTCCAAAACTTCATGGGGGCTGGGGTTTGAGGAACCTATTTAGATTCAACAAAGCTATGGTGATGAATACACTCTGGAGGGCATTGATGCAGAAAGGTTGATGGCATCAAGTTTTAAAAGATAAATATTTTCCATTTGTATATGTTGCGCGTTGGCTTCGATCGATATCCGTGTTGGGTGAAAAAGGCTCACAGTCTTGGAAGCATCTACCAAAGTCCTTACACATTCTCTTGCACTGGTTAGTGTGGTGCCCAAGGATGGGAGAAACTATTTTGATTGGAAAAGATCATATTCTGGGTATGGGGGATGTGGCCATTCTGTCTGAAGATCTCATCTCAACACTAAATCAGAAAGGTGTGCATTATTTATATTAGGCCTATTGTGAGCCTCGTCCGGGAATGATTTTCTCAAATTGGTATTCAAGAGATGAATTGGAATTAGAGGGGCATCTAGCTTCTAAATGGAATATATTCCATTGCGCTCTTAGAAATACTGGTGGGCAACTGAAAGAGAGGCCGGACAAACTAAAATGGATGGGTGGTGATTTGTCGGGATTGATATCTATCAAAAATGTTTATGAGGCTACGGAAAAAAAGAATCGGAATTTTGTGATTGGAGGTTGGAGGAAGTCAATGTGGTCTTGGGACCACCCATTGAAAACAAATCTCTTTACATGGTTGGTGGCTGAGAATAAAATTATCACCTGGGAGAATCCACAACACAAAGGTTTTATTGGTCTGAGTTATTGTATCTTATGCAAGAAGAGTAAAGAAACATCACAGCATCTGTTTGTAGAGTGTTCATTCTTGAATGCAGTTTGAGAAAGGGTTAAAACATCCATAAAACTTTTAGGAGCATGGGCTGAAAACTCTATAACGGAGTGCTTTAAAAATTGGAAAGATCAAAATGTTTTATATCCAACTTTTCCGACTTTCATCTGTTGGTATATATGGATGGAAAGGAATTTCACTATATTTGAAGATGGCATTCCTTGCTTTCAAAAGGTGGCTTTCCAATCCTTATCTGCCATGGGGGACTACAATTCAAAGTTGAAAGCTCCATCCCGGAGGGTGGTGCCTCCTCTTCCTGCAGTGGGTGTCACTATCGGTTGGTTTGATGGGGATGCTCTTTCTTTGGGCCAAAATAGTGGGGTTGGAGGGGTTATAAGGATAAGTGAGCATCAATGTTATAAATGGATCTTCAATTGTGGACCTGTTACTAATACTAGAGTGGAGCTATTGGGAGCATGGGCTCTTCTTACTCTGGTTTCACGACTTTCTATTCCGGAGCTTCATATATAGGGGGATTCAAAGATCATCATTGATTGTCTGCGGGGAAAGGGGTGCCTTCAAGTGGTCTCTTTGGAGTGTTGGAAGGATTGACTCATTGAACTAATCAAGATTTTCCAAAATATCACCTTTGCACATGTGTATAAAGAAGAAAACAAAGACTATCTTCTCTATACACATGTGCGAAGGTGATATTTTGGAAAAGCTCCTTAGGGTTCCTGAGAAGATAGTCTATTTTCAATGTGAAGAGGATCATGAGGGCCCTCATATGTTTTTAGATATTTTCTAGAAGTATTGATGCCTATGCATGAACCATCAGTTCAGTGTTTTTTTGGGAGTTTAGCAGGCTGCACTAATGACATCAGTTTTTTTGGTATTGTTTTGACTGGTGTTCTTCTAGATTAAATCCTTTGTGGGGGATTTATTAGTCATATAGCGGGATTACAACTCATGTTTGGGTTATTATTTTAGTCATTTTTCTATGCTGTGGGAAATGATTTCATTGGATGTATTTTGGCATCTGATGTTGTTTATCTTGTAAAATATCAGTTTATATTTAATATAAATATAAAGCGAAATTTTCTGTGGAAAAAAGAAAAAAAAAGTGGTGTGGTTTTTTTAATGATGGTGATGAGTTAACTCTCATTTACTAATAGCAAATAGTAATGGCTATCCTCATTGTCAGTTGACCACTGAGTTGTAATAGGTTTTTCCATCTTCTTATTAGTGCATCGAGCTTACTAGGATGATTGGAAATTGAATAAGACTAATAGATTTACAAAATATAACTCTATTGATTAGTATAAGTGATTTTGTTCAAAGCCAATATATAATTGTTTGATTAAACTTTTGAAATCTTAAGTCTAGACTAAAAACATGATTGTTCATGCTTCATATCGTATGGAATCCAATATTGGGCCCTAAACACATTTTTATTGCATTGTATTTAGTAATGGGAGTCTTGTTGGCAAGAAAATTATTTACCTAGCAGTTCGAAGACCTTGCTACTAATAATGTGGTTGGCTTGAAACACTAAAATATGTTTTATCGTTGTCTCCCTACCAAGCCTACTCAAAATTAGTCTGAGTCATTTTTTAATTGGCGTTTATCCTTTTTTATTTCTTAGAGAGCGACTCTCTTAGGAGACAAATTACCTTAGGCTTAGAATTTTAGACTTCATGGCAAATGATTTGTGTTGAATCCTTGTTTTTCATATGAAAGAAGTAGAATTAAGTCTTATTTGATAATAAGGAGCATGTAATATGTTTTTCATGGTTTGAGACACATTTAAAGTCACTGTCCATATTTTCTTACTCACACCATACATATAGATATTAGGGTTTACCATGTCATTATGTTGGTAGGGCTATTGCGGAGAGGAGGGAAAGGAGGTACAATTCCCCCCCTCCTGTTATGCAACACAATGATACATTTATCATATTTCCACATACAATAATGAGACTAAGAAAACTCTACATTGGGTGATGACAAATGAAATTTGATAGTTGTGGAATTAGAGCTCACTAGTATAGGTTAGGGATTGACCCTTAATGATTAGGATTATCTTCCACTTGATGCCATTTTCTCCCTACAATAACTTAATGGCACTTTGATTATGCTTGTTTCTAATGCAGAGAAATCAGATGTGGGAAACTATGATAATGAATGCCAAATAGAAATAACTCATATAGATCAAATATTGAGACACTAAGATTTATGAGGTAAAACCCTCAAAGAGGGATACATCAATGGAGCAACATAAAAGTTGTATTATTGCTCAAAAAAGAAAGACTATATCTAATACAATACACTTCTCTTTGTCATTCACCATTGTTACACATTATTTTCGTCATCCCTATGATCGTTAATGATGTAAACCTATCTGTTGCCTTCAAAAGGTTCAGTGGCCTGAGTTCCTAAAGAGAGAAGGGAGAAGAACTTTTCCTGAGAACAGAAGTTGCATTTTCCTATGTAAAAACCTTATAAAAAAAAGAGTTCGCAGGTTGCTATATAGGCAGGGTGCGAGAATGACCCATTCTTGCAGGTTGCACTATAGCCAGGGTGCGAGGTGTTCGCAAGTTTCTTTATAGCTAGGGTGCGAGAATTCCTGCACGTGGGAAAAATGAGCGTTTTCTCGAATCTTCTAGAAGGAGAAACTTCTATGGTGAGGTGGCATCCGAATGGTTTGGATCTTACTCGCTTTCATGATTTAGTGGGATCATCCTAACCTCCTCACCTTATCCTCTTCAACTTATAAAAGGAGAGAAGTTCTCATGGAGAAAGTTAGCTTGGGTTAGCTTTGTTGGTTCATGAGCTTGTTCTTGATTGGCTTGGAATTATCAGCTTGGTTGGAGTGGCTTTGAGATTTGCTTTGTCAAGATAGATTGTGAGTAGCCATCAAATCTATGGTTTCAGAATCCTTGGAGCAAGAAGTGTGTGGGGAACGAAGGATAGTTGGAAGGGACCTTACGACATCAAAGCCATGGTTGTAATATCTCTTTCAAATTTAATATAATACAGTAATATGATTCTTTCTCATAAAGATATTTTCACTTTATTGTATAACTCCTTGATCATATACATAGATTCACTATTGAATAGATTGTGCTTTCTTCACTCCATTTGGTTTGTATTGTTTTGGTCTTGACTGTACGAGAGCATTGGAGCGAAGCGGGAGCAACAAAGACCAAAGGAAGCGATAATAAGGTATGTTCCTTGTTCTTTCCTCTTATTTAATTCAATGGTTAGAATCTAGGGAAAGAGTCATGTTCTGTTTTGCTTTGTTCTAGATCCAGGTGGATCTAGGGAGATCGGTTTGTGTCCGCACTTACAGATTTATCCAATAACAAAATTGGCGACTCCGATGGGGAGCGGATTGTTTCCTAGTTAGTCTAGTTTCTCGTGCTTTGATTGCTTGTTTTATGGTCTCTGAGTCTGTGGGAGATCCATAAGACTCTCTGGTTTTGAAAGTTCACTCAAAATTTTTGTCCTTTTTCCAAATTTTGTGTTTACAGACATTCTCGCACTGTACCCTTTAGTGGCCTGCGAGAGTCATCTGAGTTCGCACCCTACTGTGTAATCCAGTGCGAGGTGTTCGCACCCTACCAATGTCTAGCCTGCGAGAATACCTAATTCTCGCACTGTAATATACTGCTAGGCTGCGAACTTGTCTGTAAAATTTTTGGATTGGGTCTTGTCATTTTTTGATGCCCAGTTTTGCTTTGATCAGCTGGATTGAACTTTTGGAGCCTATATTGATCTTGTTACAATCTTCTTGACATTCTTTGAGTTGCTTTTATCCATCTTTGCTTTGTTTGGTTGTGAAGGATTAGTCTCTTGCTTTGAGTGTCTTTCAATTACAAAGCGTGTGCTTTCTTTAGAATTGTTTAGGGAAAGATCAGATTTCTTCTGAATAGTTCGCTTTAAAAGAGAACTTTTAGTTTGGGTTTCTTTGTTTTAAGAAAGTTCATTATTGATTTTAGTGAATTTTTTGAAACAAAAAGATTTAATTTCTTGCTTTATATTAGATTGGGGGCATCCTTGCATTTGAAGTAGCGAAATTGCATGATTCTTGGTGTTTTTTGATGAATCGTGCATTGGGGTTCAGTACCTTTTCTCTTTTCTTGAGAATCTTTATATTGAGGAGTTTAATCTATTTTGGGACATTGTGCATATGGGAATGATAAATGTTTTCTCCTTCTCGTAGCATATCTTTCATCGAAATGAAAGATTGCATCTTCATATATTTGCATAATTTTCGAGTCGGTCAAAACACCATATTGTCCACGCCATCTTCCTTTTGAGTAACAACAACCATAAAATAAAGCGCTCATAAAAATTGATTAGACATTTTTATCTTTTTGGTAGCAAACCTACATTAGATTAGTTGTAGAGCTTTGGAATAGGTGTGAAAGATAACTTTCCAAAGTTGCAAACAAACATAGAATCTTGAGTTAGGGAGCGGTTAAATCCACTTATTACATTTTGTCCTGGGAAGCCCTTCTAACACAAGGGTCAATCACGAGGTCGCATTGAGACTAGCAGAGTTACTCACCCTGCTTTGTTGGT
>JASDQU011104110.1:30239-55559 GCA_032191745.1 Picea mariana | reverse complement strand
GAAAAGGTGGGTGGCCTCTGATATCCACCTGGATCATTGATATATCATTATATTTATTTGAGATTCCCATGTATCCACTCTATTAAAGTTCTCTTATGCATGTGGACCATCTTCTTTTTTTTTTTTATGCGATCATAAATCTTTATCTTATACTATGATGAATGTGAGGAAATTTTGTTGATTTTCTTTAAATGTGTGATGTGTGTGATTCCTGGTCCTCTCTCAGGAAATTTATTTAAAAAAGACAAAAAAAATATTTTTCATTTTATTTACTCATTACATTTATGTTTCTTTGAATTACTACAACGAAATATTGTCAAGTCCCACATTCTGAATATTTGAAAATGCAGGGGGATTTACATCCTCATGAGGTTGTCCTTTCGTTCCTAGTGGATTTAAGCATCAACAATTTTGGTGACCATATTGGGGACATGAAATGAAAATTCAGAACCTAGTGTAGCATTTGTGAAAGAATATATGACTTTACCCCAGGGTAATCAACCCCATTTGGAAATTGTATTAAATAATGAACGAAGCATTTTGCACCAGTTGTACAATCTAGTAATAACAATAGCCCAGACTCGAGAAGAGTTATGAGGGTTCTAGAAGCTCTTAGTCCAAGAAGAATAAATATAAATCCTTAGAAGACAGAGGATATAATAACAACAATATCAAAGAAATCCAAGGCTAGCTAGATCAGCACAAGAACATAGTCGAGATTGAAGCTGGATGAATACAAGGGAACCATTACCAGAAGTAAAAGTAAGCAACTTGCTATTCTTAAAAGTTAAAATTCTATCCCTAAAGTCTCCCTGGACATGGTAGTAAGAGACAAATAGCCCTAAGATGAGTTCTACGAGGAAAATCTCTCTATGGCTAGGGGAAAACCACAACAGATGAAAATGACTGAAGAAAATAACTATATTCTCAAGTATTCTATATAAACAAATATGATAGAAAGACAAGATAAAAGTCCTACCTTGTCCAAACGTTTGATGAAGTCCACCGTTGAGCACTTGAATCAAAGCAATATACCTGCAACTAGCCTTCAAAAACCAAGCAAAGAAAGCATATGGTGATAACATATGATGTTAGCACATTCAATACAATAATCCATTAACATTCATAACAAATATTCCCATGGAATAATAATTCAAATATTTTCAAGGTATCAATTGGACGAGAAAAGAGCATTTCTATTAAGATATAATCAACAAAAGTGAATAAGTTACAGACTTCCGTGTCAACACAGTTTTGAACCAAGAAACTAAGTTCATTCCAGTGGGGCCTCCACTACTTCAATCCTCCACCAAAGGCAAGCTCGTGTAAGAGATACAATGGAGTTCTCACTCAATAAGGGAAGAGATTGGGGTTTGAACACTATGTTCGTACTTAAAGGATAAAGGGATGAAGACTCAATGTGAAGTGAATAATTCCTCCAAAGTAACTTTTCTCTCAAAGTTGATTTCTTTCTCCTATTTTCCATAGCTAGGAATTGGCCCATTGTTATCGGGCTAACTTTTAAGTGTGGACACAAATCAATCCCCCTAGATCCACCTAGAACTAGAACAAAACAAGATAGGACATGTCATTTTTCTTAAGCTCTAATCATCGAATTTACTATCAAACAAGAGATGAGTGGCATACCTTTGAATATTTCTTCCTTATATCTTTGTTGCCCTCGCTCCACTCCGGTGCTCTTATGATATTGGATTTGTAATGACACAAACCAATCAAAGTGAAAGCAACAATAGTACACTCAATGAAATCTTTTATGTCTGAGAAAGGAGTCATGTAATAAAATGAGAATGATTTTATGAGAAAGAAACATGCCACTGTATTATATAATGTGAATGAAAGATACAACCATATGCCTTGATGTTGTCAGGTTCCTTCCAACAGTTCCTTGCTTCTCACACACTTATTGCTCAAGGGATTCTGAGACCATGGATCTGATAGCTACTTACAATCTATCTTGACAAAGAAAATCTTAAATCCAACATAGAAGCTCCAAAAAATCCAAGCTACAAAACTCAATAACAAGCCAATCTAACTTTCTCCATGAGAGCTCCTCTCCTTTTATACGCTAAAGAGGATGAGGTGAGGAGGCTAGGATGATCCCACTAAATCATGAAACTGAGTAAGATCCAAACCGTTCGGAGGCCACCTCACCACATAATCTTCTCCTTCTAGAAGTATCATGAAGATGCTCATTTTTCCCACGTACAGGACTTCCCGCACCCTAGCTATAGAGAAACTTGTAGAAACTCCGCAACCTATCTATAGAGAAAGGTGCAAAAATTGGGAATTTTCTCACCCCCTGTATAGCGAAACCTAGGGAAATATTCCTTAATAGGTTTTTTACAAAGGAAAATAGAACTTCTTCTCTCGATAAAAGTTCTTCTCCCTTCTTTCTTCAGGAATTCAGGCCACTGACCCCTCTAAAGGAAAAAGATAGGTTTACATCATTAACGGTCATAGGGATGATGAAAATAATGTGTAACAAAGAGCCCCCCAAAGTATGAAGTTATAACAAAGTGATAGCTTAAATACTTTGTCGAGTGTGTGTAGGGAACAAGGAATAATTAATCGAAAACCTGCCAATAAACAAGGAAATAAAGTAAAATGATATATCATCACTGAGGTAGGCATCCCTATACTCAGAATAAAAATGAATCAAAGCATAAATGCTGCCATGAAAAGATCCATGTCAAGTAAGACAGGTCATGGGCACCAAACATACACTATGGATCGATGCCAATATGACTCAAATATGAACATAGCCACCAAAAATACACTGTGGATCCATGTGTTAAGGACTCAAATTTGAGCATAGCCATGAGACATACAATGTGGATTTATGCAACAGTACAAACTGAATATACTCCAATGCAACTTGAATCTATCAGAAAAGATCCAGGGTCTTCATCTTCACCACTCTATAGTACGAATCTAACCATGTGAATATATGTGTTGAAGTCAAACATGGCAGAAACCACTTGATTACCAGTCATTATTGTATACTTGTTAACAAGTGCGAGGGAAATCACCATTAATGTCAATGAATCCCAAGGTACTCTAGTACAATCCAACGAATGTGAATTAATCAGATGAATTCGAACACTTGATGGAATCTCTCGATCAAAGGTCAATAATGAAAACCCACTGTCAAAAACAAGGAAACCTACCATTGAGGCATGCAAGTTCCAAGGTACCAATTAGTTTAAGTCTAATTCCTAGATAATGAGTTGAAGTCAACAAGAAAAGACTTGTCACAGGAGGGCCTTAACGTATCCCACATCAATGGCACGAAATGGGTAACAAGATTTGAAGTAGATCAGAGTAACCAGTGACTTAGTACTGACTCAGGGATAGTCAATGCAGTAGAAGGCTTAAGGACTACAGAAATGGCCAACACAATAGAAGGCTTTTCGGGTTGAACTTCTTTTGAACATATTGACAACACGACAACAATCTTGGAAATACTGACTCAACAATATTGATTACAGACCGAAATGTAATCTTATAAAGGATTATGATCAAGAGACAAGTGGTTTTTCCAACCTAGACACAAGGCGAGTGAAAGGGTGTCATGTTCAAAAGTGACTCTTCCATGGAATATAGGTTTTGAAACATTTCTTTCCCAATTCCCCCCCCCACCATTTATGGCTAGTACCTCTTTATTTTTACACAAGATTGAGGAGGATAACATATGCTTGAACTATAAGCTCATCCTTCGAATGAGTGCTTTGGAGTATATTTAACGAACCCTAAGAAGGATTGGTTCTGTTCCATATAGGCCTTTCGATGTTTGTTTAACGAGTCCAAAGAGACAAAACTTGGGGGTTTTTCATGTTTAGAGAGTCTGAAAAACACTTAAAGAGGACTCTCTCAGTTCCTTTTTTTAAAATTAATTTGATGAGACCGAAAAAGTGATAACCTACCACCCATCAAACATTTTCTTCAAATATTTTAACGAGCGTGAAAAGAACAATATCGCTCGGCAATATTTTCATGTTTAGAGAGTCTGAAAAGAGCTTAAAGGGAACTCCAGGGGGTTCTTTTTTCATATAACCTTTACAAGTCTGAAAAAGTGATAAAAGTTTAGTTGGTTATATTCTCTGGTATTTATGAGCATGAGAAAGAAGAAATACTAAGATCAGGATTTTTTTCATTTTTACGCAAGCTTAAAACCAAAACAAAACTACGCTTATGATAGATTTTATTTTTACACAAGCTTAAAACTAGCCAAAATTATGCTTGGAATAGATTTTAATTTTACACAATCTTAAAAACTAACCAAAACTATGCTTGCTCCTGGTTTCATTTTTACAGGAGTGTGAACCAGAGGAAACTATGCTTGAGGTAGGTGGTTTCATTTTTACACAATCTTGAACCATTGAAAACTATGCTTGAACTTCCCAATGCATTATTCAAGGGTGGTTGGTACTTAGCCCCCAGCTTAAGAAGCAAGCGACTTAACTTCATCATGAAGTCCAGAGGCTGAAAGAATTGCCCCACAGACTTTGATTCATCCAACGGCACAAGACGATGAAAAGAAGGTTCAAATACTATACCTAACGAAGTACTTGACTCAATCGAAGAGGGGAAAATCTATTTCATTTTTAAGTGAGCTTGACACAAGAACAAGAACTATGCTCGCGAATCTAGGTTCAATCCATAGACCTTTGTTTCATTTTTTAACGAGATTGACACAGAAACAAGAACTATGCTTTTAAGCTCTATTTCATTTTTTAATGAGGTTTCTACAGAGAGGCAAAAACTATTCTCACAACTGGTTTCATTTTTTAACGAGATTGAAATTAGAAAACCATGCTCAAAGGTGGTTTCATTTTTTAATGAGCTTGAAATCAGAAAACCATGCTCAAAGCTGGTTTCATTTTTAATGAGCTTGAAATTAGAAAACCAATTCTCAAAGTTGGTTTCATTTTTTAATGAGATTGAAATCAGAAAACCATGCTCACAACTGGTTTCATTTTTTAATGATCTTGAAATCAGAAAACCATGCTCATAAACTTTGTTTCATTTTTTAACGAGGCTTCCACAAAGACACAAAAAATATCCTCGTAACTGGTTTCATTTTTTAACGAGCTTGAAATCAGAAAACCATGCTCAAGGCTGGTTTCATTTTTTAATGAGCTTGAAATAAGGAAACCATGCTCAAAACTCTCTTCTTGATCACGACTTCCAAGAGTATAATTCTCTAGAAGGAAACTATGTCAAGGGACAAATCTTGGTCATGGCTTCCAAGAGATCTTCATTTGACAGAAGAAACACACTCTAGAAGGAACATATGTCGAGGATCATGATAGGAGTAAAGGGATTAGGCTATAAAATCTCGATCGAAGAGATCACCATGTCAACTACTGGATCCAAATCATCATAAGCTAAAGTCATGGGAGACAATGCCACATAATTAACATGTGGCAGGGGCAATACTGTTTGCATATAAGAACCATTTAGGGAGGTCATCCAGTCAAGACTGATGAATCAAAGCTGATCAGTAGTCACAATTCTTCCATCATGAGAGAAAGATATCACACAAAAAAGAGTGGACACAATAGCTTTCATGACATAGACATAATCCTTCTGAAGGAGTAAAGAGATATCCAAGGGGCCTTGGACTAACATGACATCGATGAAAACAATTATTCCTCCCAAAGTTATAGGAAACTAAGGAAGGATCCCTAAAGGTTGACTAGTTATCTTGTTAAAAGCTAACAGATTTTGCGTAACTGACACAAGTTAAGAACAACCCAAAGCTTGCCAAGAAATAGAGGACAAAATACTAACAGACACACCTTCATCTATCAACATCTGAGGAATGTCCCGACCACAAACCTGCACTGTAATATGGAAAGGAATGTGAGAGGGAAGAGGAGGTCCATGTAGCACACCCCAATTAAAAAGGATGGACTCATTACTTGGAGGAGGTTCCATGAGAGAAGGAGGAATGCCCTTCGACATAGTAGATTTTGTATCAATGAGAAAAACATGGGAAATATCAGGTTTACTCTCTAGCGGGAGAGTAGGATCGACCGATGATGAGATCAAATCGAAAAATTGGGTTTCATTCTCCAAGGGTCAAATGGGGTTGACAGGTGGAGAGGGATCAACCGATTAGGTTTCACTCTCTAATGGGAGAGTGGGATCGACTGAGGATGGGATAGGGTCAGCCACTTGGGTTGCACTCTCTAACGAGAGAGTGGGATCAACCAAGGATGGGATCATATTGACCACTTTTTCAACTGGTTCGACTAAGAACAAGACCAGATTGTGTAAATGATCAACCAGATTGACCGATAAAGGGGACGCACTGATCATTCTAGCAAATACAGGTGGGTTGAGAGTAAGCTTGCGACAAGAAACTGGAAGTTGAGGCTGAGAAACAATCATGTCTTCCAACAATTTTGAGGCTTTGTTCATATGAGGGTAAAGGTGAGTTAGATGAGTCCCTCTGCATAACATACATGGGAACTTGACTCTACTTTCCTTCTTCCCAATAGTATCTTGACTAGTTGATGGGCGGTCATCATCATGTTGTTCAGAGGATAATGACATAGGTTGGTGAGGGTGTGTAGACCATGCTTCTACAACCTTGGATAAACCAGGTAAATCCTTAAGAAGATCGCTACCCTTACAAAGCCTACAAGGGTACTTGGGCTTACGGGTTTTTTGGATAATCTTGACATCATCAACACTCCCAACATGATTAATAGTAACTGGTTTCTTTCCAACATGTCCAATAGTGGTTGGAAGTTTGGACCCTTTCTTATTTTTCTTCTTCTTAATATTCCTTTTCTTCTTCTTCTTATCCACCAGGTTACTGTCTTGAGATCTTTTACTCAACGAAGAAGATGAAATGGAAGAAGACCTTGCAAGTGAATAAGGTGAAGAATATATTACTCGTGAAGATGGTGAAGTATCAACATGAGGTTGATGCTCTTGGGGTGAAGTGCTTACGACTAAAGCACTAGTTTCATTTGGGATTACCTGAGTGGAAAACAACCACACCGACAATCCAATTGTGAGGCCAGGAAGGCTCAAAGTAGCGATGTGAGGATGACAAATGTTTTTGTAAGAAGGAAAAACAAAAGGCTCACCTGGAGAAGGGATTCCTTCGTTGGTCGTTTCAGGAATTGACACCATTAAATAAATATCCAACATAGAGTCTGATAGGGAAAACAAACAGTACACGCTAAAAATCTAGTAAGCAAGTAAGAAAAAAAAAACCTTTTCACAATGAATGCACTAGTTGGTGATTAAATCCAACATCGTAGGATCAAATTAAGAAAGGGTTGATATAGAGCAGGTGGAAAAGTTACGTTGACGACCTACTTAATAGTCTTACACCCTGATGCAAACTCCCACACATAATCGTGGGTATACCCTCCAAGGAGCCCGAGTGAGTTTGGCCAACGTCGATTCTAGGTACTGTGAAGACTTTCCCCTCCACATTCACCTCGTGTAAATACCCTAAATATATAGGCCACTTAGGTCACCAACTACAATAGTGATGCCTAGGGAAATAGTCGGCAGTCTGATCCACACTCAAGGGCAGGGTATCTAGCTCGAAATAAACTTGAAAGGCTTCCACTCATCATTGTGGGTATACCTTCAAGCAACCCCCATAATACACACAATCTCTACACCAAGACCAACAAAGCAGGGTGAGTAACTCTTCTAGTCTTAATGTGACCTCAGGTTTGACCCTTGTGTTAGAAGGGCTTCCTAGGACAAAATGTAGCAATAGGATTTCACCGCTCCCTAATGCAAGATTCTATGTTTGTTTGCAGCTTTGGAAAGTTATCTTTCACACCTATTCCAAATCCCTACAACTAATCTAATATAGGTTTGCTATCAAAAAATACAAAAATGTCTAATCAATTTTTATAAGTGCTTTATTTCAAGGCTGTTGTTACTCAAGAGGAAAATGGTGTGGACTAAATGATGTTTTGACTGACTCTAAACAATGCAAAAGAAATGATAATGCAAATATTTCATTTTGAGGAAAGTTATATTACGAGAAGGAGAAAACGTTTATCATTCCCAGATGCACAATGTCCCAAAATTTTATTAAACTCATCAATATCAATATTCTCAAGTAATGAGAAAAGAGACTGTGCACCAATACATGATTATTGTCCCCCCCAATACACAAAAGAGACTGTACACCAATACATGATTCTTGTCCCCCCCAATACACAAAAGAGACTGTACACCAATACACGATTTTAGAATTCAAGACTAAAAAATGCCAAAAACCATGCAATTTTGCTACTTCAAATGAAAATATGCCCCCAATCTAATGTAAAGAAAGAAATTAAATCTTTTTTGTTTCAAAGATAGCTAAAAGCAATAGATAAATTATCCAAAGAAAAAGAAACCCAAACAAAGTTTCTCTTTTAACCCGAGTTATTCAGAAAAAATAAGTGTTCTTTTTACTAAAAAATTCTAAAGAAAGAACAATGATTTTTAATTGAAAGAGACTCAAAGCAAGAGACCAAACCTTTCGAAAGAAAACAAAGAAAATATGGCTAAAAGCAGATAAAAAACTATTAAGAAGACTGTAAAAAGATCATAATCAAACTCAAAAATTCACCCCAAAACCAAATCCAACATCTGGATAAGGAAAAACCATCAAAAATCAAAATTTTCATAATCGTCGCAGGCTGTAGACTAACACAGTGCGTTAATCCTAGGTTTCCATAGGCTAGATATGGGTAGGATGCGTAAATTCCACACTGTTCTAAATAGGCGGGGTGGGGCGATCCTATATTGTCGCACTGTCCCTCAAATCAGGGTGCAGAAATCAAATAAAAAAATGGAAACAAATAAAAAATATGAAGGTTTTCCTACGAATTTAAATAGTAAAAGAGTCAAGCTGGATCTCCCAATGACTCGGAAAATAGAACCTAAGAAATCAAAGAAAGAAAGTAATAAAAACTAGGAAAATAATTCGATCCCTAATGGAGTCGCCAATTTTGTTATCGATCTAATTGTTAAGTGTGGATAGAAATCAATCCCCCTAGATCCACCTATATCTAGAACAAAACAAGCTAGGACATCACGTTTTCCCTAAGCTCTAATAATCAAATTTACTATCAAACAAGAGATGAATGACATACCTTTGAATATCACTTGCTTATATCTTTGTTGTCCTCGCTCTGCTCTGGTGGTCTTGTGATACTATATCTGCAATGACACAAACCAACCAAAGTGAAAGAAACAATAATACACTCAATGAAATCTTATACATGTGATCAAGGAGTCATGTAATAAAATGAGAATTATTTTATGAGAAATAAACATGCCACTGTATTATATAATGTGGAAGAAAGATACAACCAGATGCCTTTATGTTGTCATGTTCCTTCCAATAGTTCCTTTCTTCACACACATTTCTTGCTCCAAGGATTCAGAGACCATGGATCTTATAGCTACTCACAATCTATCTTGACAAAGAAAAGCTTAAAGCCAGCATACAAGCTACAAAACTTAATAACAAGCCAATCTAACTTTCTCCATGAGAGCTCCTCTCCTTTTATAAGTCGAAGAGGATAAGGTGAGGAGGTTAGGGTGATCCCACTAAATCGTGAAAGCGAGTAAGATCCAAACCGTTTAGAGGCCACCTCACCATATAAGCTTCTCCTTCTAGAAGCATTGAGAAGACACTCATTTTTCCCACACACAATAATTTCCGCACTCTAGATATAGAGTAACCTGCAGAAACTCCGCAACCTAGCTATAGAGAAAGGTGTGGAAATCAGGGATTTCCACACCCTATGTATAGTGCAACCTGCAGAAATCTTCCTTAATAAGGTTTTTACAAAGGAAAATACAACTGCTTCTCTTAGTAAAAGTTCTTCTCCCTTCATTCTTCAGGAATTTAGACCATTGACCCCTCTGAAGGAAACATATAGGTTTACATCATTAATGGTCATAGGGATGATGAAAATAATGTGTAACACCCATTTATAGCCTTCAAGTGGAATTGAAGTGCTGATTCAGAATGTTTCCAGTATATGGAAGGCCAAGGATCATTGATCTCATGTCGTGACATGGAAACCCGACATCATTTTTCATTTCTTGGCACATTTCCCGATGCACGTAGGATGTAGTGGTGCAACATGTGTATACACATGTTGTATAGTAGGCAAGGTGCATATATGTGGAAAAAATGTATTTTTATCTCTGGGATTTGCAAAAAGGGATGACAAGTCTGCATAAGGAAATGGAAAAAGGCCTTTTGTGTAAGATTGCATGGGGTGAGGAAAATCTTTCTATAATAGATTCCCCCTAATGTGTGAGGTCAGAGGAGTATCTTTGATGGCTGAAATACATTATAAAAACCTAGAAGTGGAGTGAAGGGGAACCAACAGGAAGAACTAGTTGCTCATTACAATCTGTATTGACTTTGCATACATGCCTGCCAATTTGAATTACACTGCAAATCCATGTGAAAGTATACCAAACAATTATCTATGGCCATGAGTAGGAAAACAAAAGTGTGATTACATGCCAAAGGTTGTCATAGTCATGAACAAGGCCCAATAGAACCAATCTCAAAATTAATCTGAAGATATATGTATATAGTGGAGTACAATTTGATCTCCCATGATCAATGAATTCACATAGGTACTAGTACAATGAAAAGCAAGAAACATCTTAGGAAAGATGCGGCCACATACTGATTTCTTCAAGTCTTCTACACAATCCACCAAAGGTGCAAGTCTACATCGTGTGAATAAAGGAGTTGAGGTCAAACACAATAAGACTTCGTTTGATTACTAGTAATTGAGGTATACCGTTAAAAAAGGTGAGAGAACCTACCAATGATGAAAGTAGGTATCAAGGCACTGAGTACATTCTTACAAGTGTGATAAAGGAGTCGGGGTCGAACACTTGAAGAATCCATTGATCAAGGGACATTTATGTATTCCCAATTGTAGATGGAAAGAGAACCTACCACTAATGACTGTAAGCCTCAACGTACTCATAGGACTCTAGGTCTCGTTTCCAAAATAGATGAGATGAATTCGATGGAAGGAAACCCGTTAAAAGGAGATAATTAAGGCATCTCTCACCATTCATTACTAGGTACAAAGCAGGAGCTTCATGATTTGAAGGAAATTGGATGAAGAACATGTTCATGAACCAATGACCCTGTGCATCTTTCGCATGTGCCAAGTAAAAGAAGTACACAAAAAAGACCCCCTGAATAGAATCCAATGAGGAAAACTACTGACAAAGGTGAGGAAACCCCCAATAAGTCTAATTTCATCCAAGACACTACATGAATCCCAATGTGTGAATATATTTATTGTCATTGAACACAAGGGAAACCACCTAGTCAATGACCAATGATGAAATGTCGATTGTTGGGTTCAAGGTTACCTACCAATGATGAAAGTAGGACCAAGGTGTGTGATAGGACTACAACATAATGTGATTTTGAGACAAACTGAGGGTATGACCAACATGAAAAGTCAAGATTTCTAACCAATGGCCTACAGAGGTTGATAGACATCCTTTGAACAAGAGAATGAGACATATGGAAGGCTCTGGTAACATAGACTCAATGATGAAACCATGAGATGCAGGAGGCATCAATCAAACTCTCCATAGGGACTGGAAGAGTAACCAATTGGTGGAGAAAAATATTTGTAATGAGATCATCTTCCTAAGGCCATGCTAAACCCAAAATTATGATGACAAGTGGACTCAATAACTTTTTTCTCTGTTCAAAGGCGACACGACTGCTGCCAATATAAGATAATACTCCCTTCCCACCCTTTTGTTTTTCATAGTCAAATGAATGCTATGATACAAAGGAGGAAATGAGTGTTGTAAGTAAGAAAAACTAGTTCTAGAAGTGGAACATAGCTATTCTCAATTCAAGGAGGTGCATGTAAGAAATGGACACTCGAGGGAATGCTCCCTCCTAGGTATAGGGTGTCAAATTGGGAAGGATATAAACGAGGCTCTGCTTGGTTGAGGATGCAAAAATGATGAGGCAAATGATTTATAATGCAAATCGAGAACTGGATATAGGTTCAATACTACAAGCAAGGTCATGAGATGCAATCACAACTTAATGCCAAAAAATGTCCTTTTTCATAATCTTAGTCTACTTGGTGTGAAAAATGGATAAACTTGTACCAAATATACGTCCTTTCAAATCCAATTTACGAGTGTGAAAGAGACAAGTTCGCTCGACAATGTTTTCCCTTTTTGAAAATGAACCGGAAAAGAGCTTAAATAAAACTCGTGGGGAGTCCTCTAGGTATAGATCAGCATGTTTATGAGTGAGAAATGAGGCTCAACATAAATTCATGTATTAGATATAAGGGACTCTCGGTCCTATGGAAAAAATCTCTGCATGGGCACCAAATGGAGCATGTTAGCACTCTGTAAAATTTTTCCCACTAAATAGACAAACGACATAGGTAACTATTTCAACCAGCTTTAAAGGTGAGGCACTATCTTTCTCAACTCAGAGAGAGCTCTCTCGTGTCATTTGATATATCTGTGGTAAATCAATGACTAGATTTGATTTGTTTTGGGGGGTTTTTATAAAGTTGTTGGCCAAGAAGAGGAGGGACATTTAAGGCTATGGAGTCAGATTTTGAAATTGAATGAAAACATTGAATAGCCTATAGAACTCTTCAGAGGATAAAGGCTAAATGAGGCAATGAATCTGAGTTATAACTTGAATTTAATTAGAGTGGTAAGAGGAAAGAGAAACAAATAACTACATCAAACCATTACAGGAATGAATTCTGAATTTTCTAAGAAGAAACATACATAGTTTACATTTCTTAAACCAAGAGCATCAAATGATGAATTCTGGGCCTCTAACTCTCCAATTTAAATAGAAGACAGTGTAAATGGAATTAAAGAAACATAGGAAATACATACAATGAGGGAAGACAAAACTCATATCACCACCATTATAATCTTTTCATAGAGATTTCAAAGCTGTTGCATATGTATTCAATTCAACCCCAGAAAATCACCAAAGTATTCCTACACAGAGGGCATGCTCCTCTTTTTTCCATATCTTTTCATATCCTCAAGATAACACATATATAGGGAAATTAGTTATGGAATTAAAAAAGTTTAGACTTCCCCATAATTCTAAAAATAGAGATAAGTTACAAAAAAGGAGTGATTTATAATAACAATTATCCTATTTTAAAGGTACCGTTAGGAATAGGTCTGTCATATCTGGGGCCCCTTTCTTCGACCTCCATTTGTCAAAAATTTGCTGGAATGTACGTAATCCTACCTGAGAATTCATTTCATCTTGGCAATTTCATCTTTTAGAGTGTTCAACCAAGCGAGTTGATTTTCTCCGACGCTCTCCATCGTCTCAGCTCTAATTTTTGTTCTATGTTGTTTGCTCTGCTTCTTCTTCACTGCCTATTTGTATGTTTGGTATGCATGTTCATTGATGATTAGGTCCCTCATAAAAGGGTTTAATCTGACCCCTAAATCTGATTCAGTTGCGGGCTTTGTATGAAATTTGGTTGCTAATAACTGCGCAACCCACCTTTCTTTATCACTTATTGGTAAGCTTGACACATTATTTGAGAACTCTGTTGTACTAGACACTGTTCAGTTGATGTTATCCATCTCTTCCATCCTTGCAGAGGCTAGGATTTTGTCTCCTTTAATTCTACAGAACTCAAAAAATCGATCCAGCTCGAGATCAGTCCACCTATGCATGGGACGACAATTTCCCGGAGTAGGATAAAGCTACCCATATCTGAAGATCGGTAGTCCTTGAATCCTAATCATAAATTATTGACATAGTACGTTGGTTTTCAATGCTTCATAAATCTACTTCGAATGATGAAATTTTGAGTTAGTTATACGACATTGTTTGCTTGACATGTCGGGCGGGAAGTACCTGAACTAATGACGTGAGGTGATTTGACTAACTGTCACCTCCCCCCACGAGTTGTTGATTTGACACATTAAACCACGTGACATCGCGGCTATTGAGAAAATGGTTTCAGGAAAACTTATTTTTTCTTCGATGCACTTCTAAAGGCGCCACGTGTCCACTATTAAAACCACAATGGTTTTCCCCTGTCCGCCCTCACATAATTAAGTTTTGCGCTAGTTCAACACTCAATATGGGCCTCAACTGTCGATCTGGGTTGCTTCAAGATCAATGGTCCATAAGACTCCTTCCTTCGCTCTTCCGTCGTATTTTTCCATATTACCACCACATACGACCTAAACCTCCAAATAACGCCATGTCTCTACACGTATTTAGTCACCTACTAAATTTAAACTCAGATTTGAAGCATGATCTTCATGTTGATAACATAGGCTCCAACTGGGGATGCTATCCTCCTTGTTAGGTAGAAAATAATTGTAGACCCAATGCCTTCTTCATTGGGATGACTTCAAACCTTTTTTGGCATCTTGTTTGGTCTTGGAGACTAAATCATCAAATCTTAAAATCGTCTTTTGCAAACTACTTTCTATTGGATGTTGAAAAATTACTGTTAGGATCTAACTGTACATACTAATGGAAAAAAAATTAGATCAAAAAGCTTATTCACACACTCCTACCTACCCTAACTGCTAAAAAAGGATCGTCAATCAAGTGAAATCATAATTCCGATGTAGCCATGAAAACATTCTATCCATCGTTTGTTTCTTTTGTACTTGCTTGTTCAAAAACCCTTCTGTTGATGATTTATTCAAAATTTTATCTATAAGTCCAATTCTAAAAATTTTTGAAGGGCCTAGATTGTTCACTTCCTCTAGCAGGATCACAAATGGATCCTCTAAGATAGGAATAAAACAATCATCACATTTCACTTCTTCCATTGCATTTATGTTTTCAGGCGATTCAACTTGTTGACTTCTATCAAAAAACTGGAATTTTTTTTGAGAAGTTTGGTAGTAAATATTTCTTGAGTCATAAGGTAACCATGGCTAGAGAAACTCATATGATGTAAAAGGACTCACATTTTATACATAAATTGACGTGTTGCAGTCCTCTATTATTGGTGAATTCTGATTATAAACCTTCTCCATATAATGTGTCTTGGGATCATGAATCATATGAAAAAATGTTTCCTTTTTACTAGTCAAGACAAAAGAGTAATCTTCCTCCACAAGTGTTCCCTTTCTGCTTGGATTCTCCATAGGTGAAGTTTAAAAATCTCCATCCATGTCTAGGCTTTTCAGAAATAGGATCACTATGTAATTTTCAAGGGAAGAAAGGCAACCTTGAAATACTTTGTTTTGCTGGGAATGTTGTTGAACATATGCATTAGTTTTAGGAGAAGAAAAATGACTTTCAACAACAATTTCTTGATCAGCTTCTTCTTTAATCTGATGGTTAAGCGCACGTTGCCACTCCAAATTTTCCAAGTAATGATTTTTCAATGCATGTGAGTTTAGTTGGTGTTCTTCAATGATAACAACCTTTTCATGTAAAACAATACTACTGTGAATACAGTCAGAACTCCTCATTTTCTTTGAAGTCTCATGATTCTCTTTTAACCATTCAAAGGAAGAAAAACATAAGGGGAGATAATTTTTATTTGTAATTCCACTGATTTCTTCACTTTCAACTTCATGCTCAGATACTTTCTTATTTGAAACATTATTTTGTTTCAACAATTCGAATGAGGGAAAACACAATGGCAAGGTTTTGTTACCTGGCTCAAAATCTTCTTCATTTTCTCCAATGTCGTCATAGGTACATTTCTCCATCTCTTTGGATTGTTGGACATGCTCATTTTCATCTTTGTCTTCGATCAATGAATGTACCTCTGAATTGACAAGGTCTTCTACAAAGAAAGGAACAAGGTCATCAAGTGCCTGAGAAAAGTGCTCCAATCTCTTGTCAATCTGTTTCGTTGGTTTGGTGTGACTTTGCATCAGCACAGATTCGCTTGCTTCAAAAATGATTTTAGAATTCTCTCTCAAAACTTTGAATGCAGCAAAGCACAAGGGTAGAGAATTTAATTTATCTGATCCAATACTTTGCTCCTTGTAACTATGATACATAGTTTGATTTATCTCACTATACTACTAAAAAAGAAAGTCTTGATCATCACAATCCTCTTCATATTTTTCATATACAAGAAAATCAATTGTATGTGCGATGTCATCTAATAAGAAAAAACTGGGAACATCAACCTGTTCTTCAACAAAAAGATTTGTAAACTCATTATATTGACTGTCTGTAAACGAATACATAAAACGCTCATCCTTTTGCTTATCATGAGATGGATTATCACCCCCTCTTTGAACAGGTGGAATATAACTTTTTTCAGAATCATTGGCGTTGGAAACTGCAAGAGGGCCTATGGTATTTTCAGATCTATTATCAGGATCCCAATCAACCTCTTTCCTCTCATATTCCCTTTCACATTCTTGGGAATTTGGTCCTTTATTTTGAATATGTTCACATGCTTGCATATTGTGTTGAATGTCCTGAGCATCATAGAACATTTTTTGTAAGGACTTGGATGTTCTTTTCATAAGAAGGAGAGATGAATCTAGATGGAGAGTAGTTGCATAATGGAGCATATCAACAGCTTCAGTGGGTCAAATTTATTTGGGTAAATTTTGATAGATACTGGAAAACCTTCTACTGAATACATAAATAGTTTCATTGTCCTGCTTTTCCAAAGAATAGAACTCTCTAAGCTATAGGTCCAAAGACTTCATATTGCCCAAAAACTTAAAAAATACATCCTTCAATTCCTCCCATGAGCTAATTTCCTCTGGCTGCAAATTTTTAAACCAGTCTTTGGTGTCTCCTTTCAAAGACTGAGAGAAGGCCCTCATACAAACATCATCATGTTCAATCTCAAACAAATCTATAAAATGTTCAAACCCTTGGATGTGTTTTTCAGCTGAGATGATATCAGGTTCCCCATCAAATATAGGTAGGTACTCATAGTGTTTTGGAGGAAAATTATGAAGAATGTGGGGTAACTTTAAGTGTCTGTATCTATGTTGAGTCTTGGAGGGTGTTGGATCAAGTGCATGAGATGAAATATCAACCCTGGTTTCACGAGGCTCATTAACTTGGTTATGGTCATCACGTAGCCCAAATGAAATTTCTTTATCAAAATGAGTGATAAACTGAGGAGACGTTCATGTAATTTTGTGAGGGGTATATATAATTTCTGGATTGTCATGGTCATTATTTGCATGCACTAAGAAAAGAATAACTTTCCTAGCATTTTTTAGAAAGGACCAGAGACAGCTTATAACAAATAACAAAATGATATGAAAAAAATCCCATTTTGAGCATTTGTTTTCTTTCATAATGCCTTATCATACCTCAGCTAAGGGGCATCATCTTCCAGTTAATCCTCTAAATTGCATTATGTATTTGAAATTTGAGTGAGGTCACCAATGAAATCTTGGGATCTAGATTCTGCATTATGAGTGGAGTCACCATTGATGTTTTGGAATATGGATTCTTCATTGAGAGTGGAGTCTCCATCGAAATTTTCTGGATTCTTCCACCAGTGGAATCACCTTCAAACTAATTTTTTGATGTGTGGAGTCACTAGAGAAAGAATACAGCCAGTATGTGCCTCAGTGTTTGTTGTTCATAGACCTTAGGACTCAACCATGTCGTTCTTCCTAGGGAAAAGTTTTCAATTTCATCCCTGGCAATGGTGCCAGAATGTTAACAGTCTGTAAATTTTGTCCAGCTGACTAGACAAACAACATAGGTAACTATTTCAACTAGCTTTAGAGCTGAGGCACTATCCTTCTCAACGCAGAGAGGGCTCTCTCATGTCACTTGATATATCTGTGGAAAATCGGTGGATAGATTTGATTTTTTTGGGGGGGTTTTTATAAAGTTGCTAGCCAGGAAGAGGAGGGACATTTAGGGCTATGGAGTCAGATTTTGAAATTGAATGAAAACATTGACTGGCCTATAGAACTCTCTAGAGGATAAAGGCTAAATGAGGCAATGAATCTAAATTATAACTTGAATTTAATTAGAGTGGTAAGAGGAAAGAGAAGCAAATAACTACATCAGAACATTACATGAATGAATTCTGAATTTTCTAAGAAGAAACATACACAGTTTAAATTTCTTAAACCAAGAGCATCAAATGATAAATTCTGGGTCTCTAACTCTCCAATTTAAACAGAAGATGGTGTAAATGGAATTAAAGAAACACATGAAATACATACAATGAGGGAAGATAAAACTCATATAACCACCATTGGAATCTTTTCATAGAGACTTCAAAGTTGTTGCATATGTATGCAATTCAACCCCAAAAAGTCACCAAAGTCTTCCTGTAAAGAGGGCAGGCTCCTCTTTTTTTCCATATATTTTCATATCCTTGAGATAACACATATATAGGGGAATTACTTATGGAATTCAAAACATTTATAATTCCCCATAATTCTAAAAATAGAGATAAGTTACAAAAAAGGAGTGATTTATAATAACAATTATCCTATTTTAAAGGGAACGTTGGGAATCGGTCTATCATATTCGGGGGCCCTTTCTTTGACAGCCATATGTCCAAAATTTATTGGAATGTACTTAATCCTACCTAAGAATTCATTTCAGCTTGGTGATTTCCTCTTTCAGAGTGTTCAAGCAAGCGAGTTTATTTTCTCCTACGCTCTCCATCGTCTCAGCTCTGATTTTTGGTCTTTGTCATTTGCTCCACTTCTTCTTCACTACCTATTTGTAGGTTTCATTTGCATGTTCATTGATGACTAGATCCCTCATAACAGGGTTTAATCTGAGCCCCGACTTTGATTCAGTTGCGGGCTCTGTATGAAATTTGGTTGCTAATATCTACACAACCCACCTTTCTTTCTCACTTATTGGTAAGCTTGACACATTAGTTGAGAACCTTGTTGTACTGGACACTATTCGATTGATGTTATCCATCTCTTCCATCCTTGAAGAGGCCACGATTTTGTCTCCCTTAATTCTATAGAACTCAAAAAATCAATCCAATTGATATTACTCCACTTATGCATGGGACGACGATTTCCCATAGTAGGATAAAGATACCCATATCTGAAGATCGATAGTCCTTGAATTTTAATCATAAATTACTGACATGGTATGTTGGTTTTCCACGCTTCATCAATCTACTTTGAATGATGAACTTTTTAGTTAGTTATACGATGACGTTCAATTGACATGTCAAGCGGGAAGTACCTGAACCATCGACATGAGGTGATTTGACTAACTATCACCTCCCCCCACAAGTTGTTGATTTGACACATTAAACCATGTGACATTGGGGCTATTGAGAAAGCAATTTCAGGCAAACTGCATTTCTCCCCGATGCACTTCTAAAGGCGCCACGTGTCCACTATTAAAACCACAATGGTTTTCCCCAGTCTGCCCTCGCAGAATTAAGTTTCTTTCTAGTTCATCACCCAATATGGGCCTCAATCATTGATCTGGGTTGCTTCAAGATCAAGGGTCCGTAAGACTCCTTCCTTCGCTCTTCTGCCATATTTTTCCATATTACCTCTACATACAACCCAAACCTTCAAATAACGCCATGTCTCTACACTAATTTAGTCACCTACTAAATTTAAACTCATATTTGAAGCATGATCGTCATGGTGATAACAAAGCAAAGCATCTAACTAGGGTACCCATGTTTGGTAAGTCTCTACCATTTGATAATGAAACTTCTTATAATAGATGGAGGGTTATGTGTCACAAAAAAATGGGTTCGTACCTAAGGCATATGAGTGACAGTTATAGGATAATGCAAGTGTGCATGATGGAATGCATACCTATCCTATATGTTGGGTAGAGAAAATACCTGCCTATAGTTATGAATGGTCAACATAACGCTAAAAACCACTAGAATCCCTAGTGAAAACTACAAAAACCAACTCAATCCACTGTTGTATTAGTCCATTATGCGAAAATATGATCTGAAACTATAGAAACTGGTTAAAAATTGCTATAAATAGTAACAAAAACCAAATTTTACTATGTCATTTTGACATTTTACCCAAATAGTGAAATTTAGACCAAATTACCTCTAATCTTCAACTGGTGATTGTGGGAGAATTGACTGACGAAATCAGAGACTGTCTGGGCCAGGTAATTCCTCTTCCCCTCCTCTTCCTTTCTAGTGGATTACATTTTTTATTTAGGTTTCAAAATTTGAGTTAATTAAGGTGCAAATTAGATAATTTAGTGTGCGCGGGCTACCACTCACAGGGTTGCGTATATGTGAGGTTATACATGACTGTGTAAAATACATGCTACGTGTACTCAACCCTATACATGAATTTGAATGCTGCAACCCGTGTACAATTCCGTAAACAAGTTTTTTGATGGTTTCTAACTCAAAAATTGATGTTTCTATGGCAGGATGGCGCTAGAATGGAGGGACAGGGAACATGAGGAGGTAGATGTTGATGTGGAAAGAGATCTGGAGGCCCAAATGGTCTTGAAAATATGTGGGTTGTACAAATTTTAGGCACTCAAAAGGATAAGGGCCCAAGTGAGGTTTCTTCAGTTGCTCGTGGATTACTATGATCTAGACAGTGAGAGATTCAACCTTGATGGGAAACCATTGAGGATTAAAGTCGAGGATATATATTTCTTGATTGGGTTGTCGCATCAAAGTGAGGTGGTGAATCACAAAGCCCGGGGAGCTGGGATCAGTATGAATATAGAATACTACATAGATGCTCACTATGTAGTAGGGACCGAGAAGGTCGAGATTCAACTCCCCATCCGAGCGATAAACAATATGAGCCTCAAGATTGTTGTCCTCATTTTGACTAGGATCACAAGATCAAATTCGTTGCACCAAGCATCGAGACCGTTCATGTTCTATTCTATAGAGTGTTTGAGACCCATGGTGTACAATTGGTGCACCTCACTACTGGCTAATATGAAGAGCCAATTGACAGAATGCAAACAGTGTGACAAGAGGAACTTCGGGTTTGCATCTATTTTGTGCATATTTTTCTTCAAGTGGGTTCTAGGTTTGGTACATAGAGTCAAGATGATTCCTAGATGACCTCACAATCCTACCATGGCACAGTGGACAGAGTTAATGAGATGGTAAACGGGAGGTAGGGTGCCCACACCCTACAATGATGATTTATTTTACTGGTGGAGATGACATGTCATTTCTCTGGATGACTACCCCTATGAAGGGATCGCATTTAGAGGGGACCCTTACATGTGACTTCCACCAGGTACCACCTACAGGGTACAAAATTATTTTTTGGATGATCCAAAGTACTAACTAGACACTTGTGTGATGTAGACGTATGTCCTCGATGACTGGACAAGCTTCAACGACATCATTGGAGGTGTCGGGGAGATGAGGTGGTGGGAAGAGAAGCAGAGAGAATCCTTCAAAACATGTAGGGAAACCTGTCTTGTTTGACACATAGGTTTCTGATGGTTCAGGTAGAGGATCTGCAAGAGGCCATGCAGCAGCAGGTGGTTAGTGTGCCTAGAGCTTGGGTGTGACTCTTTCGGTGTCTTCCAAATGTCATAGTTTGTTACCATGACACACATCTGGTTCCATAGGCATATATGTCGTGGACTTTGTATTATCGGCTATATATGTGTATTGAGGGTGTTGGCCCCAATTTTGTACTATAAACACCATATTTTTTTAAATATATATAAAACATGGTTCTTCGACTTTAATTATATTACAATGTGTACATTGATGATATTTTTTTCTTTTCTTTAGTTATGTGACAAATGCCAATATAAAAATAAATTAGCATAAGCATCAGATACATAATTAGAACTCCTAGGTATGTGATGATAAGTAATAAAATCAAATTGTCTCTCTAAAAGACATACCTGTAAGAAACGTCGAAGTAAGGTAGGATCGCGCATGTGGTAACTGTCGTTCAACTGACATACTTCTAACTGAGAATCCAGATGAACCTCTAAAGAGAAAATACCATGTGAAATAGAATCGTGCAAAAGTTCTATAACAATGTTATATTTAGTGACATTGTTCATGGATGGCCCTAGGCATACACCACCTAAAGACACCAGTAGAACCTTGGGAAAGTAAACCACCCAAGCGACATAAGCCAAGTTCTGTGTATGATGACTGGCACCGTCTGTGAATCCTTAGTAGCCTGAAGACTTCATTGACATCTTCCAACCAAGGGAAAACTTGATAAGAAAGATGAAGATGAAAAAGAAAGGGAAAATATATATACACTAAATTACATTAGTATACAAAGAGTTATTCCCAATATTGGGGCTCAAGCATAATATATTTTCAAGTATATCTCATTCTTGGGCTTGGCCAACATGTTCCCTTCATAATATTCTAACTCATAGGCTACTTTTTGTAAGACACGTTACATGATATAGCGACTGTGCCACATGGGTTTGAACTTTCCTACCCCCAATGATTCTTTGGCTTGATCATATAAAAGGACCAAGTCACCCTCAACATACAACCGAGGAAAGAGAAACTTATTGTACTGAACCTTGACATGTGTTTTATTCACCTTGATAGTCGTAGAGGCATCTCGATGCTGCTTGCCAAGACTCTATAGGTGCATGAGGCATTGCCCGAGATCAAAAGTGTCAGGGAGGAGCATGAATACCACTCTAAGATAAGGGATTTCACATTCAATAGGTAATATCGACTTCACATCATGTACTAACTGGAAAGGAGAAAATCTAGTGGCATTCTTAATGAAGGTTTGGTATGCCCAAAGTGCGAGATATAGCATAATATGCCAGTCAGATTTACTCTAGCTGACAGTTTTCTACAAAATGGTCTTGAGAGACTTGTTGACAGCCTCTACATTTCCATTTTCCTAGGGGTAGTAAGGGGAAGAATGACCATGCTTAAACCCTATATTGGATGCTAGCTCTTCCATCATTTCATTCTGAAAGAGACTGCCATGATCAGAGACAACCTCACTCGAGATATCGAATCTGGAGATAATTTGATTGAATATGAATAAGGAGACAATATTCTCATCAGATTTAATTTTAGGCATGGCCTCGGCCCACTTATTAAAGTATTCTACGACCATGATAATTTGTTGATGCCCCCTCAGCTGAAGTTATGTTGCAATCCACGAAGTCCACTCCCCACTTGGTGAAGGGACCGATGGAAATGACTAGGTGAAGAGGGGTTGGATGCGAGTGCATTTTTCGAGTGAACAACTAGCAGGGTTGATACTTCTTAACCACATCAATGGAATATTTCAAGATAGATGGCTAGAAACAATCATCTCACAAATTTTTCTAGGTTTTTTCAAGCTCAGATAGATGACCACCACAAGCCCCACTATGGAAATCATTTAGAACTAACTAGGCTTCTTCGTGAGTTAAACAATGATGCATGATATTGTCTATACCTTGATGATACAAAGTTTCACCGAATATAATGTAATTCTTGGCTTGGTATCATACACGTTGTCGGTCATCTCTCGATAGATGCTAAGGGTGATTCAAAGTTTGAATATAGAAACCAATGTCTCCATACTAGGAGTGGGACGACGAGACAAGGAAAATTTGTTCATCCGCAAACGAATCAACATGGATAACATCCTCATCCAGTCGTGGGAAGTTGGATATTAACTCCTCAAAGACTAGTGATTTCTTGTATTTCGCAGAAGTGAAATCAAGATAGAATTCTTGTAAATTGACAATCCATTTGTTATATTTTCCCCCTATGATATGCCTGGTAAGGACGTATTGAAATGGATTTACATAGACAACCACAATAGTCTTACAAAGAAATATATAATTGCATAAATGTTGGACTACGTGAAAGACATCCAAAGCTATCTTTTCAACGTGAGAATAATTGAGCTCATGACCGACTAAGTTTCAACTAAGACAGTATATGAGGTGCTCACGAATCTCATCATCCTCCTGAACCAAAACCATACCAATCATATCTTCGGACGTGGAGACATAAAGCAAGTAATCCCTATTGTAGTCAGGAGACTTCAGCAGAGGCGTCGATACCAGGGCTTTCTTCAAAGCATGGAAGGATTCCTGGGCTCACTCATCCCATATAAAAGGGGTTTCGTTGTTCCAAAGATGCATGAAACCTTTAGTAATATTGGCATAGTTTACTATAAAACAACGTAAAAAATTAGTTTTCCCCTATAAACCTTGAAGTTATTGAATAGTGTGCGGGGGAGGCAATCAAAGTATTGCCTCAACCTATGACGGATCTACCATGATCCCTACCTCAAAGACTGAAAATCCTATAAGATGTCCAGACCTAACACAAAATATGAATTTATGAGGGTTCAAATGGATTCTATAATGTCGACATCTTTCAAAAACTAGTCGAAGGTCCTTAGAGTGATCCACTCTTGCGAGAGTGAGCAGCAAGATCATAAAGATTAGCTTCAACTATATGATTAAGATCGTGGAATGCGAAGGTCATAGCATGTTGGAAGGTTTCTCCAATGTTTTTAAGGCCGAAAGGCATCTTTCGGTATGAAAAGTAACCCAAGGACAAATGAATGTCATCTTCTATTGATCCTCGGGCTTAATTTGAATTTGTTTATATCCTGAAAATCCATCCATGAAATAAAACTCTTAGTTTCCCATACACTCATCGAGAATATGATCGATGAAAGGCGTCGAGAAGTTGTCTTTAGGACAATCTTTTTTCAGGTCACTAAATTCCATGCATACACAGATGGTTCCTTGCTTCTTATTGACAAGAACAGGATTGGATACCCATTGATTCAAGGGAACTGTTGTTAGAAAAACAGGACCGCAGAGCAATAAAATAAAACAAATGCAGAAATAAAACACAGAAGACACACAATACAAGAGAGACACAGATATACATGGTTCACCCAGTGTGGGCTACGTCCACCAGAGAAATTGCCAGGTCCTTCCTTTGTTATTATCCAGCAAATGAAGGGATACAACCTACAACAAAACCCGCTGTAACTTCCTCTTCTTTCTCTCACAGTCTACTCTCTCAGAATACAATATTCACCCTCGTACATAGCCGCAATACATTTCCCTCATAAAAGAGGGTTGCCTTCTAGGGCAAAAAACCCTAACATAATCTCTACCGTTAGATCTGCGACCTTATAATGAACGGTCCATATTTACAATGAAATTACAATATACTTTTATAAGGAAATTTTTGCTTCGGGGGCTTCTCCCCCAAACCCCCATCAGGGGATGCTACCCCTGAACCCCCGCTGGGGGCCCGCTTGCCCCCAGACCCCGCAGAGGGGGTACCCCCCCTCTGCACTCCCCCGCGTGGAAGAGTGTACATACTTCTGGGGTGTAAATACTTCATG